>VUQR01034834.1:0-12553 GCA_015108515.1 Hemichromis elongatus
CCCTGTCCACACATAGCCGGGGATCTCCCAAAACGAAGATATTTTTCTACAGTTCGGCCTGTCATCCACACGGAAACGCAGTTTTGCGGCACGAAAATGGATCTTTTTAAAAACTCCGGCCAAAGTGAAGATCTGCGTTTTCTCTGTTTTCAGCGTTTGCGTGTGGACAGACATAACCGGAGTTTTAGGATCCGCGACGTCCCTTTCTGCGACACAAATGCTGACGTCAGGTTTGCGACCTGTGTTTGCACTACGGCATGGATGCCCTCAGAGCTGCGCTCACGTTATCAATTGTCCAAGCGCTTTTTGCTTGTTTGTTTTTACATGTTTCATGTTTTGTTGAATGTAAGCAGAAAGGCAAAAAGTTAACCTGACTGGATAGGATACGGGGAACTACTGCCACCTACAGGTCTGGCATGTCAATGAATGTGCTTAACAATGCCCTTATGCGATTACGTGTGGACGGAGTATTTTTTAAAAACGAGCTGGTGTGGACGCAAGTTTTTTCAGGGACGGATATTCGTTTTTGAAAAACCCCGGCTACGTGTGGACTAGGCCTTAAACTAAAAATGCCATGCGGTGCGAATTTTTTTAAATATCTGCTAATGCAATATATCAGGAGGATTAATGCCATAAAACTAGGATTTAAAAATATGCATTCATGTTGCCTTTACCGCATAGTCTGCAGTACCACTCAGCAAAGACTATACATAAAATTAACAGTAACATGCTTTAATTCATAATTCACAAAACTCTATAAAGTGTAACATTATATGCTTCTTTTTACAGTCATTCATTGCATTCATGCAGTGCCTGCCATGTGATTGCTGTTATATGAGCTGGAATACGAGATGCTTTTTACCTGCTATAACCTACAAAAAGATCTTCTTTTATGAATGAGGATTTGATGTAACAGAGAATTTTGAAACCCATTATCAGAGTCTCGCTTTATGCCTGCGTGATCTTCAGGTGTTAAATGATGAGCTGATTGCACGAGGATTAACGAAGGAAGTCGCAGTATCCACGTGTCGGAGCCAGAAGGCGCTGGTTAGTTGGTTGTCTGGTCATGGTCAGATGGAGGTGCACTGCACTTGCTGTATAACTGGACTTTTTTTTTTCAACACCATTGTTGTGTTTTGTTTGGAGCTGGAGGTGTTTGTGGCGTTCTACGCGATCATGTTACTAATTTTAAGCATCAGATTTCGATTACAGAGTTTTCTTCTTTGACTTTGTCTCAGTCATAAATTTTCCAGAGTGGATGTCTCTTACTACTTAGTAGTTGTTTCACATGCAGAGAAAATGCATGCATGCAGGTCTGCATGAACCTGGTTTCTAGTTCCAAACAGTAGACGCATAACCATATACTGAAAAATAATTTCCGTGTGACCTAATCCATCTGTGCCCCAGTACAGTGACCCAACTGTCTGAATCCTGGCATTAACTGAAACGACCTCAGTAAAACACCAGTTTTTACACGAGCTAAGCCTCAGATTAACACCAATCACAGCAGGATTAATATTTCTGCCTCGTTAATCTCCGCATTTTGTGTCAGGTGAGCTGTATGACAGAGCCATTCTTTAAACATATCAGGTGAGGGTCCAGCAGATGGTCACACCTGCTGCTGCGGTAAAACCACCAACGTCACCGTTTCAGAATCGTTCTGATCCTGCCAGCCTGCTCTCTGCTTTATCCCCATATCCATTAAACACGAGTGGAGAGTCACATCCAAACCAAAGCCCAATGAAAGCAGTCATTATTTAAATCCAATGAAATGTTTGGGTAATTAAGTTCACCCTTTTTAAAAAGTGAGTAATTAGGAAAGTACAACAATCAGGAGTTATTGCCCCTGTGAGGCATTTAATGTCATTGAATTGCTGCTTCACCTTCCAGTGGGACCTTTCACCTGCTGTGAAATAATGTTATTCAAAGAGGAAAATTACATGTAATTATTTTTAGAAAAACAAATTCTGCTGGGGGATTAGGGTAAAGTCTTAACAGAAATTACTTCAAATTGTAATTTTTCTTATCATTCAAAAACTTACACTGTTGCATTTAACACTACTGGGCCCTACTGTTTTCAGTTCATTTTAAAGTTGCATTCACCAGACTGTATATAAAACAGGGGCATATAGCCGCACATTGTCAGTCACAGAGTAACCACACCATAAATCACGTCAATGTAGGAAATGAACATGATTTTTGTGTTTAGTAAAATTACGTAAGAGGATATTGTTTTGCAGACTTTTATATAGTCAGGCTTGTTTTTACGTATTTGTTTTGGAGAGCGTATCCAAAAGGCTCCCTTTTCCTTGACCAGAAACCCCGAACGAAAACGCATTAGTGTGGACGTAGCCTCAGTTTAGCCGAAATGACGCCTAGCAAAAAGGTACACAAGCCTACCGACCAGTCAGTGACCGCCCTGGCAACTTTTGGCCACTGTGGAAAAATGGGTATTGAAAAATGGGACTGGTTTAGTGAGTGTGCTGCACCAAAACCCTCCTCCCTTTGGTTGCTAGCAGATTGCCGCGGTCACTGATAGTTTGCATCTAAGATGCCAGATTCATTGACTGAAAGATGTCAACTTGACTGCAGCTGAAATCAGCACCTTTCCAAAGGCACGTTTTTCCTGTTCTGCTTTGCA
Organism: Hemichromis elongatus; assembly: GCA_015108515.1. Classification (NCBI taxonomy): domain Eukaryota; kingdom Metazoa; phylum Chordata; class Actinopteri; order Cichliformes; family Cichlidae; genus Hemichromis; species Hemichromis elongatus. The sequence continues at coordinate 2,642 of VUQR01034834.1, forward strand.
TTGCACTCTTCAACCAATTTCACTGAGTGACAATGAGCAACCTCCAGCAACCCCTCACCAACTGGTTGGGCAATACATTGTCCCTAGTGACAGGTATGGCTGGGGCCTTTTGAGAGCGTTTTATAAAGAGGAAGAAAATAAATAGAGATACCCAATAATATTTTTTTGGAACCAACTAGTAAACATTCCTGTTCTAAAGCTGGTAGAATTAACATGAAAGTCTCTGGGCTGTTCTCCCTTTTGGAGCCAGCCTCTAAAGGCTTCTCAAGAGGCAAAACCTGTATGTGGGTTATCACTACACTGATGACTTTTTGCCTCTCACATATCCTCTTGAGCTGCTGATGTCTCCAAAATATTTATCTGTCAAGCTTTAATTATTCTAATCTACATAAGAATTCAAGCTACATTAAAATCAAGCAGCTGGCTTTTACTTTATGAAGAGGAACAAGTAGAATTTCTTTAAGATCAGATAAGACGAGCACATGATGCAGCAAAGGAACCACAAGACACGTGTACATACAAACTGTAGCAAGAAAACATGATGACGGATTGAGGAAGTGTGGTGTGTAAGTATTAGCTACAATACATTAAAGCACTCTCATACTGGATTTAAACAGTCTGCTGAAAAAACAAAAATATTATAGATTTATGCAGTTTAGTAAAAAAAATACTACTATATAAGTTTGTTTTGTAAAAGGATTTGCTTTAGTAGGTGGATTTATGAGCTGTTGTTGAGAGTTTGGCTACAGTGAAACCGAGCAGATGGTTTGTAAGTGAGGCGTTAGCGCGTCGGGGGTCTCCAGCGTCACAGATGCATCACAGTGACGAGAGTTTCCGTCGGTCGACGCACCTGCTGGGGGTCCCTTCACCTTTTCCTGCACCGCGTATGGTTGTCTCCATAAAAAGTAACGCATCATCATTTGAGCCTGATGACTGGATTTACTTCCGCTTCAAGTTTTAATCAACCAGTTTGTTTATTAGATTCGATTCAGGGTGTGAGCTTGTGTTGCCATATGCGGTGGCTTGTGCGTTTCCATCATCCAGCGCTCCAGATGGACTCCGCTCTAATGCCGCTAGCTTAACCGAGATCAGAGAAACGTGACTGGCCGACACGCCCCCCCCCACACACTTGTTTTCATTTGACCTTTCTCTACTTTTCTTCCACCTCATACTGCTCACTTATTCCCTCCTGACACACAAATAAATTTCCAGTCAACTTTTACCGTAAGGAGCATGCTCAGAGGGAGTTAATACCACAGCTAGGACACTTTGTTGGTAAACAAACAAACAAATATAGAGCCACAGCACCATGTAATCAGATTGACCAGTACAGGAACACGAACAGTCCAGTAATTCCTAACTGTGAGGTTTTCCATGCCACCATTACATCTTTTACTTAGAAAGGGAAATTACTGTTGATGGGGATTTTTCTTTTTCTTTTTTAAAATGTTATTGTTTATTCTATTAACTGTAAAATAGAATCTGATCTCTTCTAGTCACACACGAGTCACTGTTCCTCAAAAGCTCAATATTTCTTTAGTGCCTTCAAGATAGGCAGGTTTAATTCTTGTTTCAAGTAAGAAAAAGGAAACACAGGGGATCAGTGTTATTATCACAAAAAAGAAGTTATATAAAACTATATTAAGCAAAGAAAATATCAGTTATTTATATTCAGCTCTAGAAAAGCATTTTGAATTTGATGACTACCAAAAACACAAAGTTATAAAAAAAAAAGGAATAAAAGTAGATGAATTATATAGCGCAGGGCCACATACAAAGCAGGTGGGCCACGATGAGTGAAACCCTCCTTTGAGTCAATGTGCAAGTGCAATTTTAACAGCACATCTCAGTTTTTCTAGATCAGGGGTCTCCAACTCCAGGCCTCGAGGGCCGGTGTCCTGCAGGTTTTAGATGTGTCCTTGATCCAACACAGCTGATTCAAATGGCTAAATTACCTCATCAACATGTCTTATAGTTCTCCAGAGGCCTGGTAATGAATTAATCATGTGATTCAGGTGTGCGGAGTTGGGTGAGATCTAAAGTTGGAGTTGGAGACCCCTGTTCTAGATGATAAAGGTGTAAAATTACAGAAAACTTTTTGCCCGGGCTGTACTGTATTTATAAAACATGAAGTTTTTGTTGATTGAAGAAAAATATATATAATATAATACGATATTGTTTATATGTACTTAACTACTTTGGTGTAGTATGAATGGCTGTGGGGGGGTGGGGTTACCAGTGGGAAAAGCTGTAAAACTTAAAAATACAGTTAAAAATCCAAAAATGTATGCCCTCCTTCATACATCTAGTGGGCCTGATTGGAGTCTTTACTGGGCCAATTCTAGAACCAGGGCCTTATGTTTGCTTTTGTAGTCTTACTCAAAGCACTTTAGACTAGAAACAATATTTTTAGTCATACATAGAGTCCTTTATTCTACTCTCTATATCTGCTGTATTTATCTCACATCTAAACTAGTCACCCTAACATGCATGCCTTTTTTGCTGTGGTCAGAGCGACCTGTGAAGTTCAAACTGAGCATCGGAATCAGTAAGAAAGGTAATTTAAATGACTTTGATGATGGGGTGGTTGTTGGTGCTGGACAGACTTTTCTGAGTTCTGTTTGTACTTTTCAGATTTATGTTGATTCACTAGTGACAGCAGAGTGCTAAAATCAGCCTTTTAAAGTCAGAGTAATTCTTTTGTATCGCCATATTGTAAGTCATACAGTCATCGACCTGCTGCTGCCTTATGGCAGCCTGGCAGTGTGATGTAGCATCTGACAGGTAATCCCTGCTGTAACGAATCTCTGGCCTACAACCAGAGTTTATCCAGCAGATGGAAACAGGTGGATTAGGCCTATAAAAGAGGAGAGCGATCTGACACAAGCACACAGGCAGAGGAAGAGGGAGACGGGGGCAGACACACTGACACACTAAAGAACAGAAGTGCGAGAAACAAGTGGAAGGGAAGCTTAAAAAAAAAAAAGGATCATCTCGATATTGCTGCTGGAATATTTTTGACTTGTTTCTGTGGTCTTTCAAACAAGAGCGATGACTGTTATCAAAAGTGGCAGACCGTAAGTACACTCCTGTGATGTTACTGCGCTTTCTGCAGACTCTCCCTGCGTGTTTTACACCGTACGGCTGTGCTTAAAGTTACTGTGGCATTTCAGATGTTCATAACAAAGTTGGCATATTTTGCAGTCTTTTTAAATAACTTGAATAAAAACTGGGGGTTAAAATGAACCTATTTGTATAAAAATTTAAAGCTGCTTTTGTTGGTGTTGATGCTTTAGCTTAAAGTGTTTTTAATTTTGTGATCGCTGACCCTGAGATTTTAAGTATTGTTACTGAGAAAACAAAACAGCAGCCAAGGCTCACTGTCTGCCATTAAATCCCAAATACATGTGGCAATTAGAGGGCAGCATGTCAATCCGTGTTTGTTTCTCCACTTGACTCAGCAAAAGCTCCTTAACCTGCTGACACTAAGCAAAGTGGAGGCGAGCATCTGCCGTAGCTAACTGCACCTGTTCACAGGTGACTCATCAGATTGCTTCAGTCTGGGTGGAGGTGACCTGGCCTGCGTCAGCGATCAGTAGATTCATACAGCTTTGTTTTCCTTGTTGCAGAGTGCCAACAGTTCCAGTGAAGAACCTGAATGGATCCAGTCCTGTGCATCCTGCACTGGCAGGTAAGACATGCCAACTACCTGCAGTGCTGTACCTGAACCAATCCAAATAACTTAAACTGGATCATTCTCGTAGCACAAGAGCTCTGTATGCAATAAGAATGTATGAGTAGTGTCTCATGCCCCCTCTGCTGGCTGTATTCAGGTATAACAGGCATCTTGATGAGTGCAGCGGGGCTTCCTGTCTGCCTGACCCGCCCTCCCAAGCTGGTGCTTCATCCTCCACCTGTCAGCAAGAGTGACCTCAAACCCGTCCCAGGGTTGGGCCACTGCTGTCGCAAGACCACAAAGAAACAGGCGCGGAAAGGTAAGTTGGATGTGATTTGAAGAAGAACAAATGTACTTTGTGCCTATAAAGAAATTCACAGTGAATTTTGTGTTTCTGTCTGTAGGCAAGACTCCAGAGGAAGTGGTGAAGCGCTACCTCCAGAAAGTCCGAAATCCCCCAGAGGAGGTGAGTTCTCTTCCTATGGAGGGCATTTATCTAGCAAAAGTCTATTTATGATATATGTAGACACTTCATAGATTGCAGCAACATCTCTTAGAAATCTAACATATAAAACAGAGGCCAGACTTAGCTTTGGGTCAATAATGACCTCAAGTAGGCCAGACCAGTAAAAGCATGTTGGACTTTTGATGGGATTCGTTCTTAATAACTTGTAAAATACTTTCAGAGCAAAATAGAGTAAAAACTTAAAATATTGGGCCAAATTGCAGCCTTGGGGGGCTTAGGACTTATAGTCCTGATTCTATGACTGGGAAAATAACATCTGCACTATTGTTAGTTTCAGGAGCAAATCACAAGTAAAAATTGAGTAAAAGGTTGCTTTGGTGTCCATGTTTTTACATGGTAGAAGTGTAGAAGGCGTACTAAAGCCGTGACACGGGCTGAAAGTTGTTAGGAGATGATCAAACTATAAAAAACAGCTGCACCACCGATATTTTAGGGAAATTTGTGACAGTGATTTTTCTGATGATATAGGGAAAAACATACCCAAATAACATTTCACCTTTGATTGCAGCTTGCAGGGAGCAGTGTTTATTATAGTGCAGTATTAGTGACACAATGTAAGCCAAATGTAAGCTCTCCAATGCCTGGAATGACTGTATCACAGATATCTGATAACATAAAAAATTTATACCGATATTTTCTCAAATAGTACTATGTGGCACAGCCTTATTTTGACACGCTGATAATTTGAAAGTGTTTCTGCATTGGACATAACTCGTCCTTTATCTTTCTGTGTCAGGACTGCACCATCTGCATGGAGGCCTTGGCCGGACCATCGGGCTACAAGGGTCCCGGTGTGGGCGGCATCTCCCGGGCCGAGTCGGTGGGTCGTCTGGCACAATGTGGTCACCAGTACCACCTCCAGTGCCTCGTTGCTATGTACAATAACGGCAACAAGGACGGCAGCCTGCAGTGTCCCACATGCAAGACCATTTACGGAGTAAAGACTGGCAACCAGCCACCCGGCAAGATGGAGTACCATGTCATCCCGCACTCCCTGCCTGGCCACCCAGACTGCAAAACCATCCGGATCATATACAACATCCCTCCTGGCATCCAGGTACATTCAGTATATCGGTGCTTATGTGATGCAGGCAGAAAAAGAAGCATAAATAAGTCTCTTTTTGAATGAAGTGACAAACTGTGCTTCTGGTCTTCAGGGCCCAGAGCACCCAAATCCAGGAAAACCCTTCACTGCACGTGGGTTCCCCAGACATTGCTACCTTCCTGACAGTGAGAAGGGACGCAAGGTAAACAAAGAAATGTCTCTTCTTTTGAATTTCAGATGGGTAAGATGATCATATGTTAACACGTGTTCTTTATTAACCCTTTCCATCAGGTTCTGAGGCTGCTTCTGGTAGCGTGGGATCGTAGGCTCATTTTCTCTGTGGGTACGTCGAGCACTACAGGTGAGAGCGACACAGTCATCTGGAACGAGGTGCATCACAAGACCGAGTTCGGCTCCAACCTCACGGGCCACGGGTACCCCGACCCCGGCCACCTGGACAATGTCCTGGAAGAGCTCAAAGCTCAGGGCATCACCGAAGAAGAGTGTCTACCCAGAGACTGAGCAGAGACATTGACAGCGCTGAAGACACAAGAAGATACCAGGCGTGAGTCTTGGGACGGGGATCCGCAGCTAGACGGACCAGTTATTTACAAATTGAGACGAAACGATCAGAGGAGTCTTTTACACCAGATGATGGAAATGGACTAGAAAACAAACCCCCCGACAGAATTAGCTTCTGCAGAATTTGCTGCGACCCGCAATTGTTTTTTTTTTTTTTCTCTTACGACTGCATGAGTCAGTTTTGATACGTATGTGGGGAATCATTTTCTTTCCTGATGCAGTAATGGTGTCAAGGTTGCCGATGTTACTCAGTGAGACATTTGAGACCACTGTGCACATACGAGTCATTGTTAGTTTGTGGGGGGAACAAAAACTGTCATTTACACTGTCAGACTTCATATCAAGAATGTAACTAATTGATTTTGTTTTTTTAAGTGATGAAGTATTTACCACTCCTGCTGCTACGTGGGAATGAATGGAAGTGAAATTTAAGTTATTGTTTTTTGTTTTTTTAAAAGCGTTAGTCCACAAGCAGAAGCAGATAAATCCTTCAAATGTTTAACTGGATATCTGAGCATGGAGATTTGCTGACCTCTAGTGGTACTTTTCCGGAACTACATTCCTTTTTAGGTTGGATTTTTAACTTGAGTTCTTGTATATTATGACTACTTCATATATTATACGATATTGGTTCCATTCATTCATGTTTTTTTTTTTATTATTATTATACCATTTCACATTTTGTTTAATATGCTGTTTCATTTTATTTATTTATTTTTTTTCCGTTTTGGCTTGACAGACAAAGACATGAGGCAAGTTTAGATAAGCTGCTGGTGTACCAGAGTTTGCCTGATACTTTATATGCCATTTACCAGCCCCTTTCTTTAAAAACAATCATTTTTTTAGTATTTTTCTATTTAAGAAATAAGCTGACATTCCTGAATCCCTTGGCCCTGAGAGCATGGGTGTATTTAACAGCTTTCTATGTCTTCTTGTATCTGCATTCATGTTAATGACTGATAGAGGAAACCCTATCGTGGATTAATCCATTACCCCCCTAGGAGGCGTAAATTCCCCAAAAGCTAGGATTGGACCTCCTGCCTGAGCTCAGATTTGCAGTGTTTTTTACTTAGTGTCAAAAGGAAACAGCTTGTATCTACTGTATTTTTATTTGTGTGTGTGTGTGTGTGTGTGGCATACACACTAGCCTCAAATGCTCTAATCACACTACAGAATGTGGTCATCGGTTGTATTTGTCATGTTTTGTTTTTGCCATGAGCGGTTCCAAAAGACTGTCTTGATGTGGGTCCACTGTGGACCAAATTGTTACATTAAAGAGAAATGCAGCAGTATGTGTCAACATACTAATATAGGCCAACGTCAAAAGCATTTTTACTTTATGATATTTTATGTATGCACTGTATTTTATGTATATGTTTTATGTGCATAAATTTGCATTAAACGTTTTTCTAAGGTTCAAAGAGAAAGCCTGAAGTCTCAACTGGTTTATATTTTTTATTTTTAAGACGTGATGATCAAGTCTGACTGTTTGACTTTCTTGGAAGATAGCGCTTTAAACTTGTGTTTTGCTACAATAAATTCTTATTTAAAAATTGGTATATTGGCTTTTGATAAGCAGCAGTTACAGTATATAAACAAGCATAGTAGTAATATCTATGTTGAGTCTGCTAACATTATCAGTGTTGGGGGGGGTAGTAGCCTAAATTGTTGTAACACTGATGCTATTAAAACGTTAGCTAGATATTACTTGATTTAATAAGTAATTCTATAACTTGTTATTATAGCTATTTTTGTGATAACAAAATGAACTGCATATTTCTAACATTTGTTATATTGCTCAGAGGAATTTAGCTTACTGTATGTCTGCTTTAGGATGTGTTGACTTTAGCTCATTTTAAAGCTAGTTGATATTAGAAGCATTTATCAACTTTCCCACCAAATTCGGTGCCAAACAACTGAAAGTGAACTAAAAGTTATCCTTACATTAGCATTAGCATTCTCCTCCTTGATGCATCTTGAAGATTGTCGAGCTGTGCTTAGCTAGCAGGTATGTCTGCTCTTTGCAGCTAACTGGTGTTAACTGCTACTTACCACTCCTGTACAATTTACATATGTTGTTTTTCTCATCACAAGTATTTCAATGCTAGTAATAGGCCACGTGATATCACTTAAGACAAAAAATAATCTAACAACTTTAGTAAGTGTTCCATCACATGCCTAAGTTCCTGTATTGGATTGAGATCTGGTGACCGTGAGCACATTTGAGTACCGTGAACTCATTGTCATGTTCAAAAAAACACTTAAAGTTGATGTGAGCTTTGTGTTCCTGTTGAAAGCAGATATCAGAAGATTTCACTGCAGTCATAAAGGAATGGACATGGTCAGCAACAACACTCAGGTATGCCCTGGTGTTTAAATGTCCGCGCATCATTAAACCACTGGCAGCCTGAACCATTAACACATTCAACATGTTTAGGCCAAATTCTGACTGTACCATCTTAATGTCGCAGTAGAAATCAAGACTCAATAGATCAGGCAACGCTTTTCCAATGCTTTATTTCCAATTTTTGGTGATTGCCGATCACATGGAAACTGTAGCTTCTGTATCCTGTTCTTAACTCATCTGATGTGGTCTTCTGCTGTTGTAGACCATCTGCTTTAAGGCTGGATGTGCTGGGCTTTCAGAGATGCTTTTTTTTTTTTTGCTTGCTCTGGCTGTAACGATTTTTAAATTCTTAGCAGCTCAAAGCAGCCTTTCTCCTCTGACATCAACAAGGCATTTTCTCCCAGAGAACTGCTGCTCACGGGATATTTTCTCTTTTTCAGACCATTTTCTAGAGATGGCAGATCAGCAGGTTTTAAAATACTCAGACCGGTCCGTTTGGCACCAGCAACCACGACACATTCAGACAGATTCAAATCACCATTCTCCTCCATTCTCATGCTCCGTTTGAACATCTTGAATACACCTGCATGCCTAAATGCACCAATTTGCTACCATGTGATCGGCTGATTAGATATTTGCATTTACTAAGAGTAGGAATTAATAAAGTGGTCAGTGAGTGTAGCTACTGTATAGAGTACAGAGTGCAGCATGCTTATTTTTTATGTTGTTCAGTTTCTCCTTTGTTAAATTTGCTGATAAGACATTTTAATCCAACAATTGATCATTTCCTAAAATGCATTGTGTGTGAGTACACACAATGCGTGTGTGTGAGTGAGGTGAAATTAGACATCTATAAAAGATTCCTTAACAAGACCTCTGAGTATGGCTTGTTTACATATATACACATATATTTTACCAAGTGGCTCTATTTCACTGATCACTCACAACAGTGACTTCTGCCTGCAGACGTGAGCAGTGCATCAAACAGTTTATCTGCAGATTAGTCTGGCTCCTGGATTACTAGTCTGGATTACCTCCACCTTACTGAATGAAAAAACGTACGCCGGTAACTAAAACGCAATCATAAAGGACCGCAGAGAAAGAGCGAGGGGAGGGGTGGGAGGAGGCAGTCGTGATGCTGAAATAAGCCCAAGTGACAAAGTATTTTTAATATTTTGAGGCTCATTTTGAGACTCAGTCAAAAAAACAAAACAAAAAACCGACCAATTGTTTAATCCGGAGCAAAAAATGCGACGGGGCAACAATTGCAACCCTTTCAAAAAAATCTTTATAAGTGTCAGTCACATTTCTTCATGCACACAGAGAATCTTTCACGTCAACTTTCGTTTGTGTTTCCATTTCTGCAACGGCAGAGATTTATCTTAAGTGACAGATGTGATGGATCTGGCAAAGCTGCCAATTAGCAGTATGAACATGCAGCGCCCGCCTGTCAGGTTACTGAGGAGCAGATGGGTTAAAGATCTAATCAGCCTGCAACTGAGTTAAGCTGGACCCAGTGCAGCTAATGGCACTAATGCACCTAATGTGAGAATACATGATGTGCATTGCTGCATTGCCAGTTTTAAGGTGGCAAAAGTGAAATAAAAAAAATGGGGGAGACAAAGCAGGGGCTGAAATGCTGCCGAGTCGCCGCCTGTGTGTGAAAGACGGCGAGGCTTTAGTGCGTAAATGCTACTGAGAGAAACATGAGAACAGGGGAGGTAGAGAGAAAGGAA
>VUQR01034835.1:6377-37162 GCA_015108515.1 Hemichromis elongatus
CTACTTTCAGTTAATACAAGTGAAACGTTATGGCCATTATTAGAGTCAGAAAAGAGGATTATCCAGGCTAAATCACGTAGCATGAACTGTCCTGAGTTTCTCGATTATCACATCGACTTGAATCCAGCTGAGAATTTTCACTGTTGCCATCTTAATGTTTTGAAAGTCGATGTGTGATGTGCTGGTTGGGAAAGCAGTGTATTAAAGCTGATAGTTGGCAAAGAGGCGAACAGTTAGTTATAAATAATCATCTGGAAGTTCATAAGTATGCAGCAGGCATCCGCAACAACCCGCAGTCACTGTCTACATAAGTTAAATGGGTGTAAGCTGACATTTGCAGCCATTTTCCTGATTTCTCCTCACTTTGCTCAGTGGGATGTTATCTTTGTCCTTTTTATCTTTCAAATCATATTAGCCTCTGGCACATGTCACATATCAAAATACCTGCATCCAAACATGCTAAATGGACTTAAATAGGCCTTTTATACTCTAAGTGAGCACTCAAAGCACCTTCCATATTTGGGGTTCAATATTTTGTTCAAGGGCTCTTAAACTGAAAGAGCCACGGATCAAACCATTGACCCTCCTATCAGCACATCACTCACTTTACCTCCTGAGCCGCAGCTGCACGTATGACGAACATGGAGCGGTGGATACACCAGCTGACAACAAAACAATTTTGGAATTTGGGATTCGAGATAATTCGAGACCTGTGCGGGTCACAGTTTCCATATCTTATTTTAGCAGGACGCCGCGGCTCAGAGTGCATCCCAGATGCTGCAGAAACTTGTTCTGAATGTCAGCTTGTTGTCCGTGTTGTTTCCGCGTGTACTCTGTCTTCAGTCTGCTGTAGTTTCTGTAAATATTCATGAAGGGGGCAAGGCTCGCTGATCAGCATGGGCTGCTCTTGCTTTTTCTTGTCAGGTTGTCTCCAGGACAGAGAAAATTCTTCGTGAATATTAAACTAGACAAGAAAATGATATTTTTTCATTCTAATTATGCAGAAATATGAAACACTGGGAAGTGAGAAGGTTGTAAGAAGTTTAATGTGATGTCAGCTTCCATTTACATGGAGAGAAAAGAAAAAACTGACCTTCACACTTTAATCAAGAACATCAGCCGTCATAGAGCAATGGAGGGTTTTACCTGGTGGTTTTTTACCATGCTGAAGTATAACTTTGAGCCACACTTTTACAAAAAAAGTAAAAGCTATGCACATGATTCTTTCAACACGCACTTAATTTGAAGGAGGAATGGCTAACCACAAATACTCTGTCATGTTTATAGCACAACGTATGAAGAGGAAAGTTGTGGTTGAGCACACATCCTGAATGTCTTCAGAGGAGCCGAACAAAAGCTAAAGTCAGCAATTCAGGGATGGGTTGCTGATGGATGAGCTCCATGTCAGCCCGAAAACTTTTATCTGCCTCACTTTCTTCAATAAAGTATATTAGAGACTGGTAAATGACAATAGGGGCATTATTTTCATGGAGCACTGTATAATTAATACAACATCTTAAGGACGTGGACTGAAGCACGGCCCGAAGGCTCACCCAAACAGCATCTGTAATTAGCAAATCATACAAAGAAGCCGGTTCGTATTCTCCCAGCGAAACCAAAACTTCCTGTAATAAGTCGAGAATATCCTGGATCTTAGTGCTCGGAGATTTAAACAGTGGTTTGACCTGTTTAATTTTACCACACGTTTTACTTTTCGGAGGATTCGTCCTAAAAAAGTGAAACTTTTTGCATTAAAAATGAAATATTCAGGCGAAACATGCATCTTAAACCTCTCCACTTCAGGTACAAATCAATGTAAGCACATAATTTATGAATTATGTTAGTTCTGACTCTTATAATTTGGCTGTCCAGTTTTTCCATTGGCCTTTTAACATTCACCAGATCCCCTGTAATCCATCGGCTAATTTTCAGAAACTAGTTGATTGATTATGATTAATTATGTCATCCTTGTCTAGGGTGAAGCCCAACACTCTAACCCTATGACATTAGGATACAGTGTAGCCCCCTGGAGCCCGAATTGGATAAGTACATGAAAATAGATGCATGAACATTAAAGTTTTGCTATTTATTTATTTATTTTTTATTTGGGTGAATCAAAAGAGCAAAAAATGCTAAATGAGTCTCTCATGAACTGGTAACCTTCACCTAGTCACCAGTGACCATCTGGCAGTTAGGGTTTTGATTCACACAACTTCAGTGTCTGAGACCTACTCTGAAATGTAACTTTCTGTCATTTCTGAAAACTTGCTCATTTAGCATGTGGCTAAACCAAACCCTACCCTCACCCCAGATGGGCCATTGGTTATCTGATGGATGCTACAACATTAGAGAGGTCTAGAAACTAGACTCAAAGAGGACACCTGCTCACTTGACTTAACAAGGGCATAAAAAAAAAACCTTAAAAGCTTCCTGGGACCACTGCATGTGTGCACTTGCGTTTTCTCCACTGGTGCCAGATTGCCTCATTACTCCCACACTTTCTCAGATGTTTCCAAAATGCTTCCTGATTTCAGTAATTTGTCAGTGACATGAAGAACTGATGGAGGAAGACATCACTTAGGCCTGGTTTAGGTATTTGGAACTTGATGCTCGACCATCTTCTGTTTGACACTGTTACTCTGGATTTTTTTCAAAGACCAGGATTGTTATACCTGCTGTAACAAGGAAGCTTATCTCTGGTCTTCTTGACATCAAGTGTGTCCATTATATATGTGTCTAGTATATTTCATAGTATTCTAAAACTGATCTCATTTAATTCTCACAAAACCGATGGGCGAGGGAGCCTGAACGGTTTTGCTGAATAATGCATGGTGGAATATATTTCTCAACAAGCGTGAGTAAATCTTTATGAAAAAGAGGTCTCTTTAGTTTCACTGGTGGAAAGAAAAGGAAGACAGTCACATAATCCAAATCTCCTTCCTACGGGCCCGAATCATCTTTCTTGTGACTTAGCACGACAGCCGCTCGCTGCCGACAGGGCCAGACACTAGAGCTGTGCCGATTATACAGCCAGCACAAAAACCCAGAGTCCCCGATCACAGCAGCCGAGTTGGACACTTTAGGGGATTGTAAAAAGCTGCAAGGGATTGTTTACCAAATATTGACACTTGGAAGATAAATTATTCAATCCTAATTGACTCCTGCTTGAATAATTGATGCTAAGAGGGAGGAGAGGTTTTGTTCTGAGGCGGGGGGAAAGATATTTCACAGCTTGACCATGTGAAGCAGACTCTTCAAACTAAACTCGCAGGCTGCATAACTTAATATGAGCAGACAGGTGAGTGTAGTTGGAAAATACCTCCCGTCGCTCAGCCGTCTGCCTGTCTGTCTCCACACACAATAAAGCAGGTCAGATTCGAGTCGATCTGAAATAACAAACTGTCTGCTCCAGGCTGCTGACTGAGATTGGGTTCGCTTGTTGCAGCCTCTTTCTTTAAAGTTTATTCAGCTCGTTTGGTCGTGCCAGCAAATGATTGCAAAGAGCACTGTACAAGCTAAAGCAGCGTGCTTCAGCTTTTATACTAATCTGTCAGGCCTGGTACCCTAATGACCCAAAGTTCCTTTATGTTCTCGAGACTGTGCCAAGTTTAGAAGATGGAAAACAGTCTCAGTTGATTGCTTTCCGCAGGGCCTGCATATAGCACTTGTTCTAAATGGTTGAACTCTTTGTCCAAAGTCAAAGGCAGAGATAAAGGGATCTAATGGGCTCCATTGTAATTTTCGAGAGTTACTCTGAGATGCGGTGGATTAGAAACAAAACCTCGAATGCAGTTTGGCTGAAAGCAGGTGAATTAGAGAGAACTTTTTCGGTGGAGGAGCTGTAAAAGGTCTGAATGTTCTAGATGCAGGTTCATAGCAAAACACATAGCACGGTTGGTCCACAGCACAAAATGCATTAGTTTCACAGCGCTGGCTGTGTTATTTGTTTGGGTGTGTTGTAGCAGTGGAGCCCAGTGAAAACTAAAAATGCAACACAGGACAGAAAACCAGCGACCTGGGCTAAAGTCTTTAAATTCAACATGTCAACCTCCCACTGCAGGAAGCTGAAAGTGATTTCAGCCTTTAGTTCTAATAAAACTAAAGGCTGACTTAAGAGTGGTTTTAAGGAAACTGTAGAATCTGGCATTTCATTTTTACTTCCTTGTAATACAAAGTAGTCTGGATGAAATGATGGACGAAATGCTCCTTAACCTCAGTGCAAAAGCTAACGGAAGCATATTTGCAATTTTGATTACAGATGAGTGCTGGGAGTAAATCTGGTTAAATTAGTAAAGAAACTTTGTGGTAAGTCATGTAAACAACAAAACTATGTCCCTGGAAATATTTGAGACAAAAAAATATTCCCCTCGTCTCAGTTTCTGTCAGGTCATGCATCACTCCCCCACAGTCCCCCTCCCCAGCTCCCCAGGCTGGCTGGCACAGTGATGCCATTCAAGGCGGGGAAAGATGAGAGGGTCTGCTCTATCGACCATACGGGGCAGAAGTGCGATACCTTAGCTCGCTCTCTCGCTCTCTCTCTCTCTCTTTCTGAGTCGCCGGCCACAATGAGGTTCCCACACACGAGGCATCGGGTTTGAGTCTCAGCCTCGCCTCCTCGCCTTTCACCATTCATCCTCAACTCTGATAAGGAGAGAAAAAGAGATGTGAAAGGGAGAGGTGGCGGGGGTTTAGCAAAGGGAGGAAGAAAAGGGGAGGCTGGGAAGGAGGCATTAGGGTGAAAGAGAAGCAAGACGAATGAAAGGAAAAGGAGAGGCACTTGGGGGAAGAGCGAAAAAAGGTAGAAAGGAGGGGAGAAATGGAAAAAGGACGTGGCGACGAGAATATGGGAGATTAGAGTGAGGGGAGTGCCGAATGAGAGGAGTCGATGTAAAGGCAAAGAAAAGGAGGAGTGTGAGAGAAGAAAGGATGAAAGAGAGGCAGCAGAGGGCTTTTAGTGTGTGTGTGTGTGTACTCTGCTTATGATTAAAACTAAATAAAATCTACTATGACAGAAGTTCTGAAACCTGATTATTTACAGGTACAGTGTTTTTGTCCAATTAGCAAAGTCTCAAATTCAACAACCAATAAAAATATGACAATTTGGGGCCAATGTAGGTTAAATAAATAAATACAGACTCTGGGGCATATTGATAGTGTTCTGTTGTGGAAAAAAGGAGCCGAGGTGATGACATTCCTGCTCTTACCTGCTCTCATGAGCAGTAATAACCAACCGTTATTCTGGGGATGGATGTTCTCAGACATACACTGCAGAATGCAGATGTCAAACCATTTCAAAGCCATAATCTTGCATTACTGTGGTGTGATGAGATTTATCTAGCCTCGCAAACTCAAGCCAAACAGTCCAGAAGACAGCAAAACCACCACAGTTTCAATGCATCTATTAGTTTATATCCTCAGTGAATGTCCAGATCGTTCTCTTAAATTCAAATTCTTAGAAGTGGGAGTTTTTTAATAATCTGACCTTAAGACACCATCGTGGATTTTAGTCAGCACAATCGCAGCAGAAACTAAAGAGCTGACAGGGGTGGAGAAAATCTGCATCTTCCTTCTGACATAAAACTGAACCAATCATTAAATGGTGATTCCATTTAAAAATGCACATTATGCTGTTATAGGAACCAGTACAATCTCTCAGGGTGAACCACTGAACATTTCCCACCTTGTTTTTCTGCTGTTTCTCTGGGTGACAGCATTGCAAACAATTTTAGGAATTGGATTAGTGCATTTCTTTTAAAAGGCTGGCTTCAGCTCTAGAACTGGTTTGACATGCAATTAATTAGAAAATGTCTTGTAGAAAGGAAGCAGCAGGTGAGTTTAAACCACACTGCAGTCTGACGGTCGTCCTATCTTTGCTGCTATTAGTGGTTTAAAAAAAAAAAACAGGAGCTGAGTGACAAGGATGCCCAGATGCAACAGAAAAAATAAAATGTTCATATGTCTTTTGTGCCCACAGCTGTGAAGCTAATGGCCATATGTTTTTTGTTCTTTCGGTGATATGATTGGATAGCTGACTTTTTTCTAAAGCTGTATCATTTTGTCTTTATCAGTAGAGGAAATTCACTCAGCCAAAACAGATGAGAAGTCATGAAAATGGTATGAATGATGGGAAATTTTTACCATCTTTAGCATCTGTTCAATGACAATTGAGCTGACTCCATCTGTTGATGAAGCCCATGTGATTCACAGAATTAGGTTTCTAAGAGCCACAATAGTTGTGTGGTTATTCACAATACATTTAAACCGCAAACCAGTATGTGAAAGAGTTATTGTCTTTCTAATGTCCAGCGAAGGCGACAAAAAGACTTCCAAATGTATTCAAGCTGATGACGAATGGACCCTTCAGCTCACCTGATTAATGACTCCAGTAAACACTTTCCAGATGATTTCATGGTCTCAATTACAAGTTTGAAATCTTAGTGAATACACTCAAATGTTTAATCTAAAAATGATGGACTCATTAAAGTAAAAGAGAACATGAACCCGGTTATGCTAAGTACGTTACACAGTTAGAGCCACCGTCTTGACATATCTGGTGTCAAACTTTGCTAAGCAGCGAGTAAAGGACAGGTGAGGGTAAGGAGCCTTTATAAACAATGTTAGTGCTAAGCTCCTGAGCTATCGTATGCTTCTGTGGCCCAGATCACATTTTCCATCAGTTTTCCAGAAGCACATGGCATTTGTTGTTTAGCGTCATGTGATCAAATTTTCACCCCAGATATTTGTATCCCGGGTCCTCTCTCACTTCTGTCACTAGAGTGCAGCCTTTATGCTGCCTCCATGACACGCCTGTATATTATCAGGTACTTAAAGCATTTATATCATCAGTTATATGAAACAGTGTAACACTACACTCCCACGTTAACTATGCCGAAGGCAGAAAGAGCCAGTGAGTGGTTATGAGTGGCCACTATAGCTATACTGACTGAGCCACTGTCTGTTTATATATAATTTAATAGTTTTTAATAGGCACCATACTGTTGTATTTTAACTGGCACATAACCAAAAGTAGTTCTGGGGCTTACCTAGTTTTCCGTGCGTCTGCATGAGTCCCCCGGCTGCTCGCATGCTTCAATCAAGAGATCTAATGGCAAACAAAAGTTGCTTTTCTGTAACTTTTTTGTTCAGCAGAAGAAAAACAAAACTAGAAGCAGAAAAAATCTGCTTCTGTCTCTATGTTATTGCATAAAAGATCCAACCTTGGACACAAAATTTCATCATTTAATCATTTTACCCTTTATGAAAAGTTCAAATTATCTTATAAGTTCTAATAGATTCTTTGACCACTAGATTACAGCCAATTCATCATTGGGTCCAAGATAAAATTGAAAAATGCCCCGAAGGCCTTCAAAAGCATTCATTTGAATAAAATGGATGGCCAGCCTGAAAAACATGTCTGCAGCCTCGGCTGTCACTAAATATAGAAATTAAAGCACTTCAAATAGTCTTTGCAGACTTTGAGCTCTTATGGTCTAACTACATCCAAACTGCCAATAAGAAAAATTGTTTAAAACACCCAGTGATGAAACTCTTTGTCGATATTGATGTGAATGGTCATCAGCGATGAATGCTAATCATGTATTAAGACATATGCCTTCATTTAGGACATTTTGTTTTTTGCTAATAAATATTTGATGTTCTAATAAGTAGTAAATTTAGAGGTACAGTCACTCTTCCTTTAAAAAAAAAGGGAAAAAGTGCAAATGTGTTTTTATTTCCAATGTTGTTACAATTCTGTGTTCTCAGCAGATCATAATCATGTGACCATAACAACAAAAGCAGTTTTTAAGCTAATATTAATCCAGCTAACGCTAGAGTCAAGTGTCATAAAAATCTTTCTAAGCATCACAGTCCATTAAAGTTACATCTGCCTCAAAGAAAGCTTCATTAACCCAAGCTAACAGCAGCTAACAGAGGCTAACAGAGGCAGACATAGCAGTACTTACTCAAAGAGAAGTTAGGATATCCTTAAGTACTCTGGTTAATACAAACGTCAGAAGTAAACTTCACTAACTGTTCGATTTTTATTGGCTTCCTTTTACAGTTGTTCACCCTTCTCTAGAGGAAATAGATGTGGATATTGCTCATAGGGGGGTCATATGATTGTTGGGTTTTCTCTGTATGTATTATTATATGGTCTACCTTCTAATATAAAGCACCTTGAGGCGACTGTTGTTGTGATTTATTTGTAAATAAAATTGAAATTAATTGCTGCTGGATTAACAAACTGTTTTGTTTGTTTTTTTGCATCATCACTCAGCAGAGTGTTGAATTGTTTAAAAGAAATGCTGACATCTAATCAGACCGCTTGATTTAGATATCACTAAAGGACTTTATGGGGAAGTAAATCTATTATGCCATTAGTTAAACTCACAGTTTGAGAAACATTAACAAGAAATGGACGTTCACTTCCACATAAGAGAACTTTATTCACCGAGATGAAATAGTTGTAAATAAGTAACACATAAGGAACACAGTAACACACACCCACAGACCCAGACACACACAGAACACACAGAAGATAACACTCCCACACACAAACCCACCACAGAGCAGCCGTCCTGTTACTGAAGTGGATTAGCTTCCACAATGCTGTCCTTTATCCCCGATGGAATGTGACTTTTTGGGAAAAGAGGACCCCACACCATACACTCCCCGCCCCCTGCACAAGCCCTCCAGCACCACATCCACCAGTCAGCTCTAACCTCCAACTATTTTCACTTTTTAAAAACAATATCATCAATCAAGGCAGGTGGGCGGCTGTCAGGGGGCAGGAACGTCCCACTTAGCCATCACATGGCGGCGATTATTGTGCTCATCGCGGGTAGCGGGGAGGGAGGGAGGGAGGGAACGTGGGTTATGACAGAGTCTGTTGTCTGTGCTGGCAAATCGATTAAGCCATCCACAAACAACGACACAGACGGGCAGTTTTTGTCTTTTATTGATGTTCCAATTAAGACTGTATTAACTGTTTTGGACATAAAGTATGAGTGGCATGACGGAGCAATCAGGAAGCTGATATTAAGATGCGTTATTGATCTGAGGAGCTAATTTAGAGGGAAATAACGACTATGTGTCATTACAGAGCAGAGCAGGTGAAGCGGAGCGGGGAGGGTCGTTTCTAATGACCAAATTGCTGTAGTAATGGCTCGTCTAACATAAATATAGAGAAAAGGAAGTGCTTTCCAACTTTATTGGTGGGCAGTTGTCTGCAGATCACCTGTGTATTTAAAGCAGGTTATGTTTAATTTTCTATTTGCATTTTAAAAGAGCGAATAAAGCTCCTATTGTGAGATTCTGCAGCAGCAGCAGCATCAGTTTGATGCAACGTACACCCCTAAAACAGGATTGAGGTCAAGTAAGCAGCAAGCAAAAGGAGCGAATCTTGTTAAAGCATTTTTAGTCTCTCTGTGCCCCAGCAGTGTGAGCAGGCTTTACCCACAATCCATCACTTTCACTTACTTTGCGCTTTTTGCTCACATGGCATGAGTCACAAAGAGAGGGAATAAAGAAATCATCCGTTTCACAGCCAAGAAAACGTGCCAGTTTAGCTGCAGAATATGACGTATGTGTGCGTGAGCTAGCATCCTGGATCCTACACAGATTGTGTTAGAGGGGCATTGTTGATGGGAATGTAACGTGACTCACACATAATAAAAGAGTGTGACTTTAAATATGAGGAAAGTCACACGTTCACAGACGCAAACAGAGTTTCCATCCAAATATAGGCAAAAATGGAGGCAATGGAGCAAGAATCTCCAAAAGATCCATTTCTGATTAAATAAAAAGAGCTGGTGTCCCTGATTTTCACTGTAGTGCCATTCATAGCTGTCGCAGAAGAATGATGATGAACTTGAAATGGTGGAGTATTTTGGGGCACGTTATACTTTCCCGGTTGCTCAGAAGTACTCGTTTAATATATTTGCTGTATTCCACCACTTTTGCTTCTTTTATTATTATTTTTATTTTGGATAGTACGAGTTAAAAAAAGGCACTCTCTTGACTAAAAAAAAGAGAGTTTCACATACAGCAAGTGGCTGTTAGTCCACAGAATGAGTCATGAGTGTCATTAGTTTATTACATGCTTACATTTATTGCTGCCAGTGTTGATGGGCAGTGGTGTACAGATGGGAGGTTACTAGCATTAGTTATTTTGTATTTTTAAATAATTTCAACAGACACATGTGAACATGTTTGGTTTAAAATTGATCTGTGAATAACAGATGGGAGAAAACAGTTCAGAAAATAATCACTGTTACTTTTTTTTCTTTAAAACCCGAAATTGCAATAGAAAGAAGTCCAATGAAAACAGTTTGGAGTTGTAGCCTGTTTATCGATACAGCACAATTAAAAAAAAACTAAATAAAATAACAGCAGGTTGCATCTATGGTGGGAAGTGAATGCTACCGGCAAAAATCTGAGACTGGTTGGCAATTTTGCACTTTTCA
Organism: Hemichromis elongatus; assembly: GCA_015108515.1. Lineage (NCBI taxonomy): Eukaryota > Metazoa > Chordata > Actinopteri > Cichliformes > Cichlidae > Hemichromis > Hemichromis elongatus. The sequence goes on from VUQR01034835.1 coordinate 16,844, forward strand.
GACAGTCCCTAATTAATTTTTTTTTTTCCCTGATGTCAAGGCACACAATATTTTTAAAGGTTATTTTATTTTGGAAATATTAATGCAGAATAAAAGCCTGTGCAGGATCAATTTAATTTTTTTTTTATTATTTTTTTTTTTACATTTATTAATTAAATCTATCTTTCTATCTATCCATACAATCCAACCTCAAACTGTATCCCTGTCTTTAATCCTAACAGTGCCGTTACCTGGATTTTATTGACATTTACATGCATGTAAGTCCTACACTACAAAATAGAAATAGAAAATGATAGAAATACAATAACACAAACCTTTTTTAGATATTGTATGATATGATAATGATACTGTTAAAATATGCAAAAAAAATACATGCAAAAGCAAACATGCTCTGATTCAAATTTGTTGTTATATTTAAGATAATCTCAAAAGATTTTTCAAATTCAGGCATTTGTTTCAGTTTGACATTGAATCCTTTGCTAGCAGTGGTAGTTGCTGCCCTCCTAAATTGCAGGGTGCTATGATGACCTCTGGACAACGACCTGGTTGCTATCTAGGGTCAGGTTCACTTTTAACTCTTTATGTGGAATCGTGAAAAGGAAATCTAACATTTGAAAAGTAGCATTGTTTGACACTGTTCTTGTTTAGCATGTGGCTACAGTGCAAACCTGAACCTAACATGAAGTTTAGGATATCGAGAGCCACCAGATTTGATACTTACTTAAAATTGATGATGTGCATTATCAAAGTTGTCGAAAAAATGAAATATTACTTTGTAGCTCCAAAAATGTGGATGTCATTTACATTGTGTATGTTGGGAGCCACACAGACAGATACAAGTCAGAGCAAGCTTTGATGAATGAGTTTGTGTGTGACTGCATGAACTTCAGAGTGTATACATATGGGCTCTGTGTGTGTTTCTTCGTGTGTTTCTCCGCCACCAGCGTCCACCAGCGGGGGATCAGTGGACCAGATGTGTGTGATTTATGGCGTGGCAGAAGCTGCGGTGGCGAGGCCTCCAACGTGTTAGACATTATGAGCCACAGATGGAGACCAACGGCGTTCGCACCATCAGGATTCGACCTGCCCTTCCTTTCATCTACACTCACAGTGCTGTTTTTGCATATGTATGTGTGTGTGTGAAGTCTCACCCAATGATGACCTCGCTGTTGTATTTTCAACAGGATCCTCCAAAGTGGCGTTGGTCCATATGGCTCTGGAAGGCACTGGGTGTTCATATGCCATCCATGTTTCATCCGTGACCTCTGAGGGCGGATGAGCTGAGAAACAACAGAATGGGGAGTTAAATAGGAAGAATAGGAAGAAAAAGGTAAATTCACAACTCATTATACCCTAGAAAACTCATAGTGTCGACTTAATGCCTCCAGATTTCTTCTAAGGAGGATGAAAGGGTGGGGTTGAGGGTTGGAGGGGCAGGATGTAGTCACTCAAACTGTCACCGGTTCTGATTAATGCTTTTTCTCCTCCAGGGCAACTTCCTCCTGCAGCTTCTCTCCATCCATCCATCCATCCATCCATCCATCTATTCCTCCACCCAGCTACCCCAGCCACTATTTATTTGTCCTCTCATCTATCCCTCCATCCATCTATCCTTGCTGTCATATTCATAAATCGGACCCCTCATTGATTTTCCTGCCTGCCCAGAGGCAATGAAAAACTTTTTTTTTTTTAATATGACTTAAAGCATCGCGCCTTGAACTGGTTTGCAGCAAATTGATTTTCAAAGGCCTCAGGTTTTATTTTGTTAGCGAGTCGTTAACGGCAGGTTTTAGAATTCAGCATAATAATCACAGATGGTGAGTAATTCAGATTTCAGCGTACTTACTTCTCGTTTTTATCTGCTTAACACAAACAGCAGGAAAATGGCAGCAGGATGACAGCAGGAAAATGGATATTGCACAAAATGACATTCAGCATTACAGCTGCTCATATTCTGCCAAAAAAAACAAGAAGATTTTGACCACTAAAGGACAAACTGTGAAAATGTGTTACATTTGTACTATAATTGGGATATTTTGAGCATCATTCATATAGCTAAACTGGAATTGTGTGTTTTCTATTGACTTTTCTCCCCCACAGCAAAACGGTACAGAAGTAAACAGCTAGAGACTTTTTTTTTTTTGAGACCGTCACAGATTTTGTTTTGTTTTTTTGCCACAGTGATATTTAGATGATAAATTAAGCTATGTGCATCACACAGACACACAGAACAAGCCACCTGCACTCAAATACACTCAAAGAAAACGGACATGCTAAAAGATGCACGAGTGCAGCACGGGTTCACAACAACCATTTCAGAACCATTGTGAAACATTTGCATGCTTCGCCAAAGTTTAGTAAAGTTTAGTTTGGACCAAAAGCTGCAAACGTTTTGAAGTCTTAGACCATTAAAATGAAAGCCATGGCTCCCTTCCAGTTTAGAGTAAAAGTAAACATCCAAACTGACTCCTGCACTGTGGGCTTTGCTTTGTGTCAGGTGTCTGCAATAAAGATTCTTCAACAGCCTCCAACTCCAGATCAGAAGGGTCGAGTTGAGGGGTGAAAGCCAAAAGGGGAGCTAGCAGCTTTAGCCACTTGTGTTTATAAGTCTTTATATAGATTGAACAAATTAGAGTGTTGTGGTTTGAAGGGGGTGAAACAGCTACAGATATTTTCTGTAAAATTTTCATTTAAAAAATAAAAAATATAACATAAGTAAAGATCTTCAGTTGTTAACGTCACGTGATTATCTAATCATAAAAGTACGACAGGGTCCTGAGATTGGAAAATTATTCTGGACCATAATTTTTTTATTATCATTCATTTCATGCTGTGTTCCAGTGGTGCAATTTCCAGTCTTATTCTGTTAATCAAATTCTAACAAATGTCACAGCTGGCAGCTTTGCCCAGTTGGTAATCCAGCCTTGATGGAATTAAAGTAAATTAGAGCCTGTTCCCCTCTGCTTAGGGCCATCCTGATAGACTTCAAAATGAGTATCAGGATTCTAATCCATTCCTCAGACTGATATCCAAGCATCCATGCACCGAGTTGTCTGTCAGCGTGTCAGTCGGGTTAAATGACCACATGTTTCAGCACAGTGGCCGCCACGCAACACACCGCCAGCGCCACTTTGCTGTTTCCCTTCGCCCTCCTCATCCTTACACGGCGAGGACTCGTGCATCCTAACCGTGTAAGGAGGAGGATTAAAGCCGAAGCGAGTCTGGAGCGCGAGCGAGGTAGACGAATCGAGGAGACGCTAATACTGACTGACACAGAGGGAGGTTACAGACGAATAAAGAAAGGAAAAGAATGAGCGCATAGTCTTGTTGAACACAGAGGAAGTCGAGTGTGCGAGGGTTTAAAGGCACGCAGAAAGAGACAGATGAGGCTCAGACTCAGCTGACAGGTGTAATTGGAATCTAAATGGCGGGGAGTGACGGTGAGTGACAGGAGCTTAAACCTCCACAGCGCCGCCCCTCCCTCCGAACATATCCCACCAAAAGGAACGAACAAAAACCACACGGCACCTCCAGGCTGTGACCCCAGTGCTTCCTCCGCCTCGCTCCGTGACCCGGCATCTGCATCTCAAATCTGCTCAGTGACTACAGAGCAATGCAATCTGTGGAAAAGAGCCTCTGAGCCTTCTGACATGTGGTCAATTCTACTTTTGGTTGCTTTGTCAAATAAAGACATCTTACAAGACACAGTCTTTTCTTTGCAAACATACACTTAATTTTCATCAGCATAAACAGTCTCCAGTCTTCTACAGCTAACACTATGTTAGCAATACACTTTGATTTCCTTCACTGCCGTTTTAGAAAAAGAGAAATATGGTGTGAAATTTGTCTCTGTATTGGTGCAGATAATAAATTTATGAGCCCTCTTTTGAAATTTAAAGTTTTTGTCAGACTTTTTTTTTTTGCTTGGGACCAGTGCTAGCAGTGCACATGCTTGTAGAAATGCTCCTGGACATAATTTACTGGTTTAAACTAAAACTAATCACAGGGAACACTGTAGAGTAACAGCTATATGTAAGCATTAATCTCATTCCTTGATAATCAAATGTGTTTTAAATATTGCTGAAATGGTCAAATCTTTGCACCCACTGCAGATAAACTATGTTAGATTAGTTTGCTATGCGGGGGCTAACATCAACAGGGTTAGGCTGGAGACTGGAGTCCACATTTCTCTACTCAGTGTGATAACATTACTTTGGTTGTGTGGACAGACAAACATTTACTAAATCAAAGTCCTGCAGAATCCATCATCTGATCACTTTCAGCTTCCTGTCACAGAATCCAATCAAGGAGACGTTGATCCCTGAATTGATATCATGAATAGATTCATAATAAATTGAATGAAGTCAAGGCTATTGTTTCTTCACTTTCTCTTTCTAGCTTAAGTCCACTTTTAAAGGGTCGGCACTATTAATATGCATATGAAATTGCCTTTAAACAGTCATTCTTCTGCATTTTGTGCTTTAATGCATGGCAAAAACAACGCATGGCTAACAGAAAATCCCCTGGCACACCCAGACTCACATCACGCCACACCATTTGGGAGCTAGTCATTCACAGCAAACTTTTTTTCCCCCACCTCAAACAGATGAAGTTGCACTGCTGCATCCACTCCACATGTGTCCTCTCCACACATCTGCTCTGTAGTTTTAATAACTCTACACCTGAAGAGTTGCAGCTCTTGTTAAGTAAATCCAGCCTGACCAAAAGCTAGCACCAGAAACTGCACCGAGTCGCACATTCGAATGTGGGCGTATGAAAAGTGGCAAGTTGCTGGTGTTCTGTTAGTGGGGTAATACAGGAACACTGTTCCCATGGCAACAGCGTTAACGCACACGCAAACACACATTTATCGATTTGCCTCTCTCTCTCACACACATGCACACACACACCCCATTGGATCTAATTAGCCAGAAAGCTGACAAGGAGATGCTAACGCTGCTAATGGCTGGATGTGAGAGGAACAGACGGTTTGGAAATGGCAAAGCTTCATCTTGTTGATCCGCCTCCTGTTTTTCCCGCTCATCCTCCCGTTTCTCTCCCGCTTCCCTCTCGTTCATCGTCATTGTAGGCCCTCCACTTTTGTAAACATGGATGTTATGAAAGCCCTTTGAAAAGACTTAAGAGCCCGAATGTGAACGGAGGATGTGCGCTGACGTATGCCAGCCCCACTGAGTCGGCTTTCTAAAACACGCACAGGAAGCATCTACAGTACATTAGCAGACCCGTAAGGTCCATTAGAATCTAGAAGGCAGAGGAAAATATCACTGTGTAGAAAGAATAGATATTTTCTGACTGTGCTGTGTACCTGTTGAGCAGCATGAGTACCAAAGACAAAATAACAAAAAAAACAGGGATCTGTACTCCGTCTGTTATTTTTAGTACAAAGTGGACTTACAATTTTGACTCCTTAGAGCTAGCTAAAGCTCCATTCACAGATAAGTGACAAAAACAAGTTAAATTACTACCATTGCATAACTAACGTGTTAGCGAGCATACTACAGACAGATCCAACCAGCACAAACCAATGTGAAAATGTGAGCTGTGGTAATTTCTAATGCCATCTAATCAATTTTACTCCACTATTCAGACTCTTTCAGAATCTGTTTTAGCCTTTATAGGATCTCGAGAACGTTCTCCGTGGCTTCATCATTTGGTGCACATTTTTACAATAAATAAATAAAACTCACACATCAAAATTAAAAACATATTGTCAGATTAAAGAATAAAAACAAAAAAGATGATGTGCAAAATGAACAAATGAACTGACCGTTACTGTTCAGTGATCCTTTCAAGATTGTACTGGTCCCTCTGTACTCGCTGTGCTGACTCACCATTTCTACTGCTCTCTCCATCTCAAGTTCTCTACCTTACTCCTCTGCTGTCCTGTGTGTGTTTGTGTATTAGTGTGTGTGTATCAGTGTGTTGGTTTTTTTCAGTCACAGGTCCTTATATATGAGAGACGCTAGATAAGTCAAATCTGTCCCACTTATTCAGCCATAGGTAGCCCACATATGCCCAAATGACTCTTATCTGGAGCAGGGTGGATATTCTGCCCCAACCTGTGAGCGCCGGTGCTGAAATGAAAAGTTAGTGGTTCCACAAATGTCATGCATATGATAAGCTGCCTTTTCAAAGCATGAATTGGTGTCTACACAAGAAGCGGCTAGCAGCGATGTGACAAACGGATGAGGCCTGAACCTTTTTTATTTTCTCTAACACTGGTAACGGCTGAACACTCAAAATGCTTACAATCAAGACAAGACAGACAGAGGCGGACGAGCAACGACGTGGCAAATAGAAACCTTTCTAATCTAGGGGTGATCGTGGCTCAGAGAGTTGGCAGTTCGTTTTGTAATCGGAAGGTTGCCGGTTCGAGCCCCGGCTTCGACAGTCTCGGTCAGTGTGTCCTTGGGCAAGACACTACCGCCTACTGTGGTAGGGTAAAGTGGCTACAATGTAGCTTGCCATCACCAGCGTGTGAATGTGTGTGTGAATGGGTGGATGACTGTAATGTAAAGCGCTTTAAGGACTAGTAAAAGCGCTATATAAATACAGACCATTTACCATTCTAATCCAACAGAGCGGGCGGGTCCCAAGTCACACTATGACCATTGGTGACCAACATGAAGGGAGAACTGCTTTACATACAGATTGGGCTTAGCACTAAATCAACGTCAGAAGCCAGAACTGACACAGATTTCTGGGCAGAGCATCCAAAACGAGCAGCTCAAAGGGACTAAAAGAGGCTCCATAGTCCTTCAGGGTTCATGACTGCGGCCAACACTTTCCACATTACATGTAATTCAGTGACTGTAACATCCAACAAAAGTAAGTCGCTTTTGATCCTTTTATAAAACACATGGTCATGATTTACCTTTCATTTGCATTATTGTTTTATTGACTATTTTTCCCATTTTGGTTCTTCTGCACTAAAGGTATATTCGCTTATGTGAGATCACAGTTCTGGGGCATTTAGTTGAATCATGACCAATCATGGCCAATTTTTTCTGTTACCCCCTCAGAGCCAAGGGCAGCAGGCTTCTTTGTGGACCCTCCATCTTGCACCAAAATGAGTTGGGGGGTGGGGGCTATTTTTCTGCATCTGCTCTGTTCTGAATTATGTCGTCCAAACTGCCTCACCTCTGACATTTTCTTTCTTTAATCCCTCCAAAGAAAAGTAGCATCGCTCATTTTCTTGGAACAGTCTTCATACAGTAATAACCATAATTAACATGCCATTGTTGCTTATTTGGGTTTGATTGCCATGGTAACTGATTCACCTAAGCTGGCTGGAGGAGGCAGCTCTGCAGACCCTTAAACTGCCGCACAGTAAGCTATGTGAAGGAGAGGGAGAATAAAAGAGAAAGAATGTATGAATGTATGAAGGAGGCAGAGGGAAACATACAGGGGGGAGAGATGGAATGGAAGAAAGAGAGAGACCAAGCAAAGAGGGAATACGAGAGAATAAAACAGGGAACAAGAAGAAGTCCTTCACGCTCGATTCACTGGGATTAAAATAAAGATGTTGGCTGCAGGGTGGCCACAGATCCTCCTGCATGATGCACAGCCAAGAGCCTGGCGGTATATCTTTAGTATCTTTAGCTTAGATATTAAATTACATAAAGAATTAAATAAAGGATAGAGTATGAATGCAATAGAAGATTAAACGTGAATATTACTGCAAAGAGTAGATAAAGAAAAAGATAAAGAATGATACACAGTTAAAAAATTCTGATACATAACCAATACAAAGATACAACCTTCAGACTTCTAATGGAAATAAAAATGCACACAGTGGTGCACACTGCTGCTCCTTTTCTGCTTTTTCTTCCTTTTCAGCCACCTTTAAGGCAGCCTCACTATCAGCACAGCAGCCCTGCTGAGGAAACACTGAGCAGTCAACTCCACAAGGTCCTGGAGGGGCTGCCTAAAAAAAAAAAAGGCTGGTTAATGCCAATTTATTTAACCCCCCTCCCTAAAACTCATAGTTTCATTTGTGGACTTTACTAGAGTAGCTTTGCATTATTCAGAAATAATCCTTCTTTATGTTATTGTTATGGTCTGTGGCTTTATTCGTGCTTATTTTGAGTTTGCTGGTTAAAAGGAATTTTCACTTTGCTTTTCTTAGTTGTTCTTGAACTGTATTTTTGGCTTACTACAGTAGGGTGAGTTTTTGTTATGCTTTTTTATGATTTTTAAGGCAATCTGAGTTTTCTTCTTTTTGTGTTTAAGCTTGTTCTGGCACATGTCTAGTCTCCTTACTGCATCCTTGTTGTCAAGCCCTTGTCTTTGTGTTAGATGTTTCCCTGTTTGGTTTCTTTCTGTTTTATTTTGTTAGTCGTCTGTTCCTTGTGCTCTGTCTTTTATTTTATTTCCTGTTTTGTTACCTTGATTAGTTTCAGGTGTTTCCATTCCCCCTGATTAGACCTATATACGCTGATCAGGAATAACATCATGACCACTGACAGGTGAAGTGAATAACAATAATTAGCTCTTCAATGTGGCACCTGTTACTGAATGGGATATATTGAAGAGCAAGCAAACATTTCGTCAAGTTGTTGTGTTTAAAGCAGGAAAAATGGGCAAGCGTAAGGATTTGAACAAGTTTGAAAAGGGAAAATTGATAACTGCAACTTTATAGACTTTAAAGTTCTGGTGCTGGTCTATAAAGCTCTGAATGGTTTAGGACCAAAATACATCTGTGACCTCCTGACCCTGACCTTCCAGATCCCTCAGGTCATCTGGATCCGTTTTTTTATCGATGCCTAGAGTCAGAACCAGACATGGAGAAGCTGCATTCAGCTTTTGTGCTCCATACATCTGGAACAAACTCCCAAAAAGCCTCAGATCAGCTGAAACACTCAGTTTATTTAAATCCAGGTTGAAGACTCACCTGTTCTCTGCTGCATTTGAATGAAGCACCAAATCTGCACTGTTTCACTTTTAAGCTTACATTGCAAAACTTACATTTTAACAACTGATTTTATCTACTGTTCCTTTTTTTTTCATTTTAAATCATGCTTTTTATTTGTTTTTGTTTTTTAATGTCTCTGTAAAACACTATGAATCACCTTGTTGTTGAATTGTGCTATATAAATAAACTCGCCTTGCCTTTTGTGAGGTGTTTTCGGTCTGCATTGACCATAATCTATCAAAAATGGTCCAAAGAAGGAACAGTGGTGAACTAGTAACATGACAAGCTACTGTAATTTAAACTGGCAACAATGTTTATGCTGTTTCTGATGGAAAGGTGTAAGAATACACAGTGCATCCCAGTTTACTGCGTGTGGGTTGGCATAGCTGCAGACCAGTCCCTTCCTATCGCCAAAAGGGCCAAAAATGGGCAAACCTAACTTTGTTGTACACCCTTTAATGGAAACGATAATCCTTGATGGCTGGAGTTTCGTTCAGCAGGATAACGTGCCCTGCCACAAAGAAAAAATGGTTCTGGAATGAAACGAGTTTAAGGTCTTGACCAAATTCCTAAGATTTCAGCCCAATCGAACATTTGTGGTGATGTAGTGGACAAACAGACCCAATTCAGGGAGACCCCAACTCTTAACTAACAGTTAAAGGACCCACTGAACCAGAGTTAAAGGATGTGTTTCTAAGATCTCTGTGCCAGATACCGCAGCACACCTTCAGGAGTGTAATGGCCTCTGGCTGTCTGTGGGTGGGGCCTATTTGCCTGAGATGATTGTTTCCACAATCAGCCACATTATACAGAACCACAGCCACAGAAACAACATAAATATGATAGAAATCTATGACTCATTTTACCATAGGCCTCATTTCTCTAGACCTATTTTCCTCACTTTCCAAGTTCTGCTAAATACTAGATGGATCACTGTAACATAATCCTCCATTTGAAACTGAATCAGTGACATCGATCAACCAACAATCTACAGGTGCCATTTATCCGCTACTTCATCGCTGTGCTCCGTTTAATCAGAGAGCACTAATCCAGCAGCCTGACAGTCTGTTAACCATCCAGATAGATACAAAAAGAATCACAACGGGCTTCATATCTTTGTTTTCATGTGACTGATACTGACTGTCAGGCTGCAATAAACCACCTGAATGTCTTTTTATTCTCCTTGAAGTGAAACATCTTTCGGGTTGCCAGGTTACAGCAGGCTGAAATCCTGCTGCAGTGGGTGGTAAAACTAACAGGGAAACTAACACAAAGAGAGGTCACGATGGAGACTTTCTATACCAGACGCGAGTTAGTTTTACACAGTAATTAAAAAACAACTCATTATGTTATGTTATATACCTATTTCATCTAGGGTTAATAACAGCTGTTAACTTCCATTTAACATGAAAACATTACCGTCACTTTGTTCTCTTCTAAAATGAACCAAACATGCAAAGCTATGTCAGAGTCGCAGAGAAAAAATGTGGAGTTGGAAATGATCACAAAGGTCACCTTTAAGAAGTACCTGAACTGGAGAGGTTATATCTTCAGCTGGCTTTGGAGTATGTGTCACCACACAAAGAGGAGCCAGGAGTGACAAGCCAAATACAGGATATCTGTCTAAATGTCACAAAAGTCTGAAACACTGAAAATCTGAAAATAGAAAAAGAACTAGAAAGCATTAGAACCATCAGGGTCCAAAACAAGGAAGCATTTTCGACAAGCCAAAGGAATCTTCCTGTTTCTGTCGCTTCAGAATTCAGGATAAGTATGTTCACATGGAAAGAGCTTATGGTCTTCACATGTACTCGATGCATCTGCTTTCTCTCTCCACAAATGCACTTTACTCGACGCAGCAGTAAATGGCACGAGCAAAAAGAACGCGTTTCAGAGCACAGCGCGGGGCGTGCTGCTTCCTATGTGAAAAGCCCTAAAGGCACCAACACAAAGCCAAAACAAAGAGATCCAAAGACAGAGAAACACAGGAGACACTGGGAAAATAATAAACTCAGAGAGATGAAAAATAATCTGAATATAATCCAAGCAGGAACCAAAACTCAAACAAAAACGGAGGAGGACGGGAGGAGGGGGTTAGGGGGGAGACAGGGGAGGGAGGTTTGGGTATTTCTATGTAGAGCGCTGCTATGGAAACTGGACCTGGAGCAGATAGATGGTATTAGAGATCTGAAATTAATAAATAATCAATAATAAACTTGTCCCAGTTGATACTTTGCTAAAGGTGGCGTTCACTCAGCACAGATCGCTGGTCCCCTACAGAACCTGTTATTTTTTCTAAACTTTAAAAATGTTTTTGGATGCTTCTTTCCTTAACAAATCATTTTTATTTCAGCCTCTCATGACTCATGGGCTCCTGTTATTGCATTAAGTGTGATTATAGATTTGAAATCTGTGTGGTGCCTACTCAGATATTCATCTCGCTCTAACAAGGAGCTTTATACTCTCTTATGCATTTGTCTAGAATCAAAAAGTTTGTTTTAGAGTTCTTGCGTTCACTAATTGTACCTCATGCTGTTTAAGGGTCTCTGTGTTTTCTAATGAATCCCTTTGGACATTTCAGCTTCTGTAAATCAGCCCTGAATTATAGTTTGTCTGGCTCGTGCTGGCCTTCATTGATTTTACCCAGACTGCTGCATCCTGTGTCGTGAGGACAAACAAACTGAGAGGAGAGTGATGCACGGAGAAAATCCGTCGTGGTCAAGTGTGTGTGTGTTCCAATTTTTGAAATTGTGTCTGAGGAGGGTCAGATGGCCCGGAGGACGTGGTGAATAAATCATGAGCTCTCTGATCGCTTCGGGAAGAACATTTATCCTGCAAAGAAGAAGCAAACTTCATCCCCGCAAATCTCCATGTTCTCGCTAATTCTGTCTCGCACACATACACAGGATCACTTTGGTCTCACTGGCTGCCAGTCTGTAGCCTTTCAAGCTCATCTCACCATGACTCACTGCACAGAGGGCTGAGCATATCAGGAAAGACAAACTGAATCACACAAATGAGACCTGACACGGCCTGTATTAGATTCTGATGTGTAGGAGTGAGTGAGATGTTTGGGCTGCAGGTCATGTGTAAATGTGATCCATGTTTGGGTTTACTTTGGCCAGAGGTGTTCTGCTTTGATGTGTGCTCCTCCATGGCTCCGTTTAACCTGCACTGGTTTATTTGCCTCACAGCTAGTTTTATCTTGTTACCTCCCTTCATTCCCGTGTTAACCTGTGTGTGTGCGTGTGTGCATCGGAAAAGAAAAAAGCAAAGATTATTGTAGGGAAACACGTCCTGAAGAGGTTTTCTGTTCCTCTGCGCAGGAAATGAGTGAGAAAGCAGCAGTGACAGCATTTCACTGAGCATGTGAGTGAATCCGCCGCTCTCTGCAGGGGACAGCACAAGTAGCAGCAATAAGTGAAGAGGAGAGATGATGGCGAAGTGAGCGGCTCTGTTCAAACAGCCAGCGTTTGGAGTGACAGCTGGAGCCTATTTACTGAGGAGTGTGAGGATGTGTTGTGTTACTGCAGAGCAAAGTGACACACACACACCAACCTAGAGACGCACAACCACGACACGCAGCCGTGCTAGCTTTAAAATGGTGACTAATCAATCTACAAAAATATTCTATGATTTCAAGAAATCAAAAAAAAGTGTCGGTGACTGAATTCACTTCACATCTTCAAACTGCAAAATTCATGCAAATAAATATACACTCAACGCTATATAGACTGTATAACAATTACAGGCTTTCTCACCTGGGGAAAAAGAGCCAATCATAGGCTAACAAGCACATTAAGGTCAACAATCGAACGACCCAATTTAATAACCATGATGGCTTCGTTATTCAAGTATGCATGGGTTCAAATTACAAATCCTTGAGTGTATATGTAGAATAACCAAGCTAAGATCCCGTGGAACTTCCAGATACTGATGTATAAATTGGTCATGGCTAACCAACCAGACATAATAGTGGTGGGCAAGCAGAGGAAGAAGGGTGTAGTTATAGATGTAGCTCTACCAAGCTATGGCAAGTTAGGAAGAAGGAACACAAGAAGCTCAACAAATGCCAGGGACTGAGAGAGGAGCTCGAGTCCTCTCTCGAGAATTATTTTAGTCCTAATAAACTGATCCTTAAGGCCAGTAATGTTGTGGGGATGGAGCTGGACTCTTTTAAGGTGGTGTTGGAAATGCGGATGTTGTCCAAGATAAAGACAATGTTGGATAATACTTTCCACCCACTCCATGACATGCTGGTCAGTCATAGGAGTACGTTCAGTGAGAAACTGAGATTACCAAAAAGCATCACTGAACTACACAGGAAATTTATTCCTGTGTGTGGCCATCTCTCTGTACTTAACACACTGTTTACTGATACACCCGTTTTGCACATGTTGTTCTCTTATTCTGCTATTTATTAAGAAGTTGACATATATATATATATGCTATTTCTTTAGTGTATTGTCTGTCTTTGTTAATGTCTGGAGCAGTGTAACCAAAAATTATTTCCCCTTGGGATCAATATGGAGGGTGAAGGCAACAGGCTCACCATGTTAATCAGAGCAATCGGTGCAGTGACCCCGAACTGGGTGACTGGCTGCAGCAGATCCCAGAAATGACATCTGAGATCTCTGTCCAGAAAGCAGTCCTAGGAACAGCAAAGATACAGGACCCTCAAGCTCCTAGGGCTCAGGACGAGTGGGGAATTTTATACATATTGCCAGTAATATGAGTCCTTGAACTGGACCTCTGGACCCTGTTCAAGGACTCTAATTAGCTGGGGTGAAGCCTGGCAGACAGCTAGCAGCTACAGCCACCTGTGTCACCATTCACCTGTCAGTCAATGAGGCCACACCGCCAATAATAGAAACATTGGAAAAGGTACTTTTTTAAAAAGTTAACTTTCCTGTCAATCTGGACATTTGATGATGTAGGGTCAAGTGAAGAAGCCCCTCTAGAAGCCCAGAGACTGGCCCATTCAAACACTGACCAGCAAATGTCTGAGCAGCAGTGAAACTGTTAAAATCATGACACACTCGGAAACAGAGACCGTTGAAATCGGTTGGGTAGAGCGCTGAGACACAACGTTTCTTCATTTTTTTCCATGTAAACTATAAACTCACTGTGGCAACTTTCCAGCAATCAAAGACATCACCAATATATTTTTTGTGTAGCACCTTCTTTGTAACTTTAAGTAACCTCCAGCAACCACTTACTAACCAGTTGGGGAATATACATATTCCCCTGGTGGCTCCTTGGTGACTATATTTTTTCAGTATGGTGGACAAATCTCGAAATTATGTGAGATACTTTTATTGAAACCACAGTAACAAACATTTGCTATAAAGCTTGACATTTTTATTTATTTACCTGGCATTTTTAGCCTTTATTGGACAGTAAAGTCAGAAGTGTGAGTGAGGAGAACACACAGGAAATGCTCTGGAGTGGACTCCAGCCTCCAACCTTTTATGGCAAATGGGTGGATCGCTCAATCAGGTGATCTATATCAGTGCCCGAGCTTGACATTTTAACACAAGAGTCTATGGGGACTCTCAACACAACCAAACATTACTTTGTCCATAAATATATAACAGAGTCTAGAAGAAATAATAAATAATAAAGGCACTCGTTAAAAAAAGATTAGCGTCAGAGGACATCGTTAGATAATGATGAGCCATCCAGAAAAAGCCACATCGCCCTTTGAAGGGTAGTCAATAATAATCTAGTATAACATGAGAATAGAAACACAAGTCGTGTGTTACGTGTTGGGAGCTGGAAATCTAAAAACAATGGTGAAAGTATAGTTGACTGACACCTACTTCCTTCCACTCCATGACTCCACTGCCAGTTTAAGCACCAGGGAAAAACGAGAAAACTTCACTCGACACAAAGATGGAAAAGAGCCACTCTCTTCTATTCACTTTATTTTGCTCTGAGATCCAAAGTGCTTCTTGATTCAGAGTCAGCTGTCTAAAAGAACATTTCACTAACATCTAGTTTTAATGTTTTAATGCCACTGGAGCCATAAATACAATGAAGTGCCTTCAGCTAAAAGCCTTGTATTTATTAATCCGACTGTGCTGTGCAAGGGAGTTCTCCAAAAGAAAGAAACGTAAGTTCAATTTCTGTACGAGAACAGCTATCAGCACACAGTATATCTTTGTAAATTACTTGCGCAATTAACATTAGCAAAAATGCTAACATTGATTAGAGCAGCTTCCACTTTCCTGCAGGCAGACAAGTCGCCGGTTGTGCTTTGAGCCTGTTGTACGGCATCTCTGCGGCTCAATGTGTTTCTGCTGATTTGCGTCTGTCAATAAAAATTACGGCTGTGCTGTGTGCAGGCAGCTAACAGAGGATGCAGAATTTAGTGAAATTAATAGAGATGGTTAATCTTTTCATGTGTAAATACGCTGATTTAAACATGAAACAAACAGCATGAATTGCATTTCACAAACACAAGGTTGAATAAGGGCATGTTAATTTGCCAGAGCTGAGCAATTAGGTGGAACACAACGCTAATTTCATCTCCCGGCTCCTTTGGGATATGCTAATGTACTATGCGGAGAAGCATTACATGGGTAGGCACTGCACGTTCGTGCTTTCATGTGACTGTTAATTATTCATTTCGCTTTTTTTTTTTTTTTTTTCCACTGCGACCAAATGGGTCTATAGCCAACAACCCGCTCCCTGACCTGCAATGTCTGAGACCCAGAAACACAAAAACGCTCCATCAGTGAGAAACAAAGACAAGCGTTGCTTCATCAGATAATATCTCAGGGAGTGTGCCTTTTTATTCAAACTGCCCGTGCGTCTCTTAGTCTCACATGTGTGCGATCCTGACCACCCAGCCTGTCTGGATGAGATATGTGCCGGCCGGGCCCGTCACTCAGGAGGGGCTCACTACAAAAGAAACTGTGACAGAAGGATGAAAAATAGGGGAAAGGCCTGCGTGCATCACCGGTTAATGTGACGTGACCTTGTCCGACAAATAGTTATGATGACGAGCTTAGCGCACCAAACTGAAACACGCGGTGGGGGTGCTTTGCAAATCAGGTGGTGATGAAAACCGTCCTGACTTAAAGTGCTTTTGAAAGCCAAGGCCATGGGGTCTAAATACTGCAGCTAATATAATTAAAGCAGGTTCATGCAGGTCCTGAGCCCCAGGGCTTTGGGTCAGCCTCCCAGCCCAGAGACTCTCTCTGTTCCCGGGTTACAGAGCAGAGCTATCGCCCCAGAAAGTCCTCAGGTCCCCTCTAGGGTCGCAGATTTCCATTTAACCCAGATACCAGGCGGTTTGGCAAGGGGAGGGTGGGAGCACAGAGGCCCTTACATTGTGAAGCTAAGTGTTGTGAAATGCAGCAGTTAGGGGGGAAGT
Organism: Hemichromis elongatus; assembly: GCA_015108515.1. NCBI lineage: Eukaryota > Metazoa > Chordata > Actinopteri > Cichliformes > Cichlidae > Hemichromis > Hemichromis elongatus. The sequence continues at coordinate 33,160 of VUQR01034835.1, forward strand.
GAAGCAATCTTAGCCGGGAGGTTTCTCTGGATCAGGGCCCAGTGGCTGACCCCTTAACCTATGACCATGCAGATTAGTCCCGGGGGCTTTGGATCAACATGGATGCTAAGCAGGGGACCAAGCTGCTGTGGAGGAAGTCTCAAGATTGGGGATAGACTTTTGTAATTTTAGAAGGTGATTTAACTGAGCTGAAAGCTAGTTTAATGTTTGGAAATAGTTGCCATTGCACTCCAGTGAACTGCTCTTTTTTTGGTTCTCAAGTTTAACCTCTTAACATCCACAAGGTGGATGGTAAACCACTTAGGAGTAGGGTTAGGTTACATGATCGCCACATGCTAAAACAGTACAGGCTATGAAGCTAGAAGATGTAACCTTTCAAATCCCTGCTTTTTTTTTAGAGCTTGACACAAACCCACAGCCCAGATCAAATTCTGAAAGATTTGGATTTTGGAGAACTTTGTTTGGTATCGAATATATGGATGTACAATATATCCTTCTTTGCTTAATGCATTTGGTCATCATTGGACTACTACTGGCCAGAAATTGTAAATATACCATTTGTTGAACCTCTCACCTCCAATTTTATATGTATAAACATCATAAAACAGCAAATTACATAAAAATCAGTGGCTGTTTGCTGCCTTATAACCAAGAGCTGCTACCTGATTGACAATATTCATCCTGCTAGTACAAAGAGATGGTGCGTGGTGATTGTGAAAAGCTTACAACTTTCACCATGTAGGACTACATCATCCAGGTTCTCGAGTGGAAGTGGTGTGGAAGTGTTGAAGTATGCAACTTGAGACATAGTAAAGGAGTGTACAGCCTGAGTAAAAATGTAAAACAAATACCCTCAAAACATCTTGATGTCAGCTGCTAACTGTCCACACCAACTTACCTTGACTCAGTCCAGCTTCTTTTCCACCAGTGTGGTTCCAGTGCTGATGCAGAGTACAGATTTCTCTATAAGTTTAACTCCAGGAAACATTTTGATCTCACACCTGCCAAAATATGGTCTGGTTTTCAAAAGAAACCAAGGCAGAACTGACTCTGCATCAGCGCTGCCACCGCAGTGTTAGAAATGAGGTAAATGTATAACGACTTATTCTGTTTCTTTGGATTATTATCTGCATATTTTCCCTTAATAGGGCATCTCCATCTGACTTACTATTGACTAAACAGAGCCTCATCAGGTGGTGTGCAAAAGAATTTCCAGAGGACTAATATCCTATTGACGTGCACTTGGCTCCCACTGATTTCCCATCCCCTGACACCCATTCCCTCATGCAGCCAGCCCACATCACACAAAGCCCACCCAGGTAGCCATTTAAAGACGGCTGCTGCTTGTTAATCTGTCTGAAACCTATTGATCACATAGGAACGGTATTTTCTTTCCCTTCTACCGTCATTATCACTCCAGCCCTCCTGGTCTCTCCACCTCTCCTCAACCATTAGGAAGCTCTTGGAGAGAACAGTGTTGATGCTTAACACTGAAAAAACAGCATGCAGCTGGCATGAGTGCAATGAGCATGGCAGCGAAGGGAAAACAGCTAGTGAGGCAGATGAAGCTGAAATCACTTTGCGTATCCATGTCAGTATCTTTCACACCAACTTAGAAAAGCAAAATCTCCGGCAATCTGCGGCCTGACAAGTGCCATTATTAAGTGATAATGGAGTTCAGAGGTCGGCTTGCATATGTGCAGTAGCTCTAAGTCCCTGAATAGTAAAGCAATCTATTAATGGCTGTTTTATGCAGACCTTGTTTGCGTAATTCTTCCCCCCAGCCTAACAGGGGATTTAGCAAAAGCCATGTTTGCTAACAAAAGGCTTCACTTTGCAGCTCAAACAAAAAAGGCAATGCAGCTTTTTCTGGGTGCAAGCTCAAAAGTAAGTGGTCATTCAAGGAACACACAAACATATACACATGCACACACACACAGTATCAGGTAACTGTCCTAACTCCCTACATAAATAAACTTGTCCTGGAGGATTGTTTCAGCACAAAGTGCCTTTGTAATCTTATAAAAGTCGCTTAAATTATTGCTTCCTCTAAACACCATTGATCTGCCTCTGCGTGGGGCGCAGTGACAGCTTTCAGATGCTATGACGCCTCCGAGTGTGCGTGTCTGCAGTGAATGATTAAAGTGAAGCAAATGAGAGAGGAAGCAGCATCAAAGCACAATTATTACCCTTAGTGGAGCTCATAAAGTGGCATTATTAGTCAGCTTGCAACTGAAATATCACAACTACCGCATGAGATCATGTCATATTTTCAACAAACATTCACGGCCTCTTCAGGATCAAACCTACTGACTGAATTCAAAGTGAATCTTCAGCTAACATATATACTTTTAACATTATGAATTGATACCATTTGTTTCAGTCAACAAACATCATAAAAGGATGGTTTTGATCCCTTCTCAGGTTTATAGATCCTCATTATCCACTTTTTTCCCAGACGTCATTGTCAGTGTTAATATGTGTAATACTTATTCACTTAGAGAAGACCTTATACTGACACAAGGTGTACTATCTTTCATTTGTCTCTGTCTCCACTATTATAAATTTGCATAGTTCTCACACAATATGTGGTTTAGCAATGAGGAACCAAATGTAGCACACAGAAGTGAGCTTTGATAGCAGATAACTGAGTCCAAAAATAACAAATTCTAGTTGGTAAAACAGGAATCAACAGGATCAACAGCAGGCCGAGATGATCAGGAGAGGACAACCACAAACTCTTTGTTTGTACAACAAGATGTGAAAGAAATCTAACCTTCAAAGTAAAACGGGAAATAAACAGAAGAGAACTAACAGTAGAGATAAGACTTACATTAAACATGATGACAGGCAGGACAAAGGCAAACCCGAGAGGACTATAAGCACGAGAAGAAATAATAAACACGAAAAAGAACTTCATTTAAAACCATCAAAACAAAACAAACACTAGAACAAAAAGTGATCCAAGCTGGCAGCAAAACTAAAGAACCAGAAATCAGATGATACCACGAGAACTAAAGAATGAAAATGACATAAACACAAAGTATGCCATTTTCTATTTGAACCACTGATTGATATCTTTGATGGCTGTTTAGTTTGTTAGATCTCCTTCTCCCCAGCTACCTCTTTTAGCTCATCCGGGGGAAACCGAGGCGTTCCCAGACCAGCCAAAAGATTTCATCTCTCCGGCATGTCCTGAGTCTACCTCGGGGCATCCTCTAAACAGGAAATGTTCTGAACACCTCTCATAGAAGGGATCCTTTTCAGATGCTCGAAGCACCTCAACCGGGCTCAGTAGATTAAATTAAAAGCATTTAAGTAAAAATTGGAAGCATGACTCTTGTTGAAGTGAAAGGTAGGAAAATGTCTCATCTTTAATCCTCCATTCATGCAATGAATCTAAAATTGGTCAACACATAACAAAAACTCGTCCTAGTACTTTGTTTTGGTGGATTTGCATATTCGTCCCAGCATACATCGCATTGATGCCACAAAGGTTATATTGATGTTCCCAGTCTCATAGTGAGCGCCAGTAAAATCTAATAAGGATTACATTTTAAAACAGCGAACTTTAGTTCTGCTTTTTGCATCCATTCGTATGCGTTCATGTTAAATATTATATTGTTCTGTCTTGAAATAAGTCAACAAGAACAATTTTAGGTTTGATAAATTACAAAAATTTAACTGAACTAATCAGCTTTTTGTTGCCTTCCATTTTCTGCTTCTTATCCAGGTTTATCCACACTGGTGCGCTATCAGACCCTGACAGAATGAAGGAAGAGCCTGATATAGCTCAAGTTCTCCACATGCATGAGCAGCTTTTCACTCACCCAGATCGGGCTCTCCACCCTTCTCAAGAAGCGTGGCCTCAGACGTGGAGTTCATTTTTTTAGTTTTTATTTCTTTCTTCAGTATTCTTATTTCCATTGATTTTTTTTTTTTTGGGGGGGGGGGGGGGTTTTTTTTTTTTTTTCTTATTTTTTTTTTTTTTTGGTTGGGGGGT
>VUQR01034836.1:7597-24741 GCA_015108515.1 Hemichromis elongatus
TGGGGTGCTGAACAGCCCTCTGTGCGCTCACCAGAGGTAGTCTGACTGACATTAGGTACCTGAAAAAGGAAAGGGTTACCTTTATGTTGACTCCCCCAAAAGTCTTGGTGGAACCTCAAGAGCCTCCTACTTTACCTCGTTTAATCCCGTGTTGCCAGACTTCAGTGGATCTACTGGTAATGCCAGACTTAAGATTCGCCTAGCTCGCTGTGAAGGAGTCCGCTCTCGAAGGTAGAAATAACACACAGCTGTTCAGGTTTTTACGTGATCACGGGCCGTCAGAGAATGCTGCTGGTCAAGCTAACACCCTGAAGACGCGCCCTGTGACCAGGCTGCTTTATTTTTATAGGGGAGGATGACTCCTCAAACAAAGGTTTCAAACACATGCACGCACACATACATCCCTACATGCTCTCAAGATGTACGCTGCTTTGGCTCAGGACGTCCATAAACACAAGACAGCCTGCACTCCTACGTTGACCCTTTTAGCCCTTTTAGTTGGCCCTTTAGTGGCCCTTTAGATAAGGTTAGTTTGGCCTCAACAGACACAGTTTTAACTATATTTCACACACCATATGGCGACTCTACCAGATACAAATAGTGGAAAAACACTGGAGCTTACAGAATACAATAGTTACAAAGGATGAGTGAAGACAAGCTATATAATTCTATCTTTTAACACTCGCCTTAGACTGGAAGCGCAGGAAAAGGAGCTAGTACGTAAAACTCCAGATTCGCCAGTTGGAGATTGAAGCTGGAGGAGGAAGCCAAACAGCTTCAAGTCAAAACCGCGGAGCTAGAAAGTTTGGTTACCAGTCAGCAGGCAGAGATCAGAAAGTGAAATAACAGAGCCATCGAGCTGAAGGTGAAGACACCCTTATAAAAAGGGAACTCACCTGTGGCCAGAGGCGGCTCTCTCCTCCTCCTCGCTATGGATCATTTGCCACATGTGTTGAGCTGCCCCGGAGCATTTCATTTGTTTGTGTAAAGTTTGTGGTGGGAGTGAGACGACTAGGTAAGTGTGAGGGACCGTATACATTTCCTCACGTAGGATGTTTTCTGTTAAACACACTAGGTATGTAGGTTGGTGCCACCTATGTAATGTTTGAGCTTATTTTGTGAGTTGATGATCGGGACTTTTATTTGTTTCCCTCTAAGAGTAAAGCTCAGCTAGGTTCTGGTTTTGTCTTTTTGGTGTTTTTCTCTGGCACAACCTAACGCTCCCTTTCTCCCCCACATCGTTGTTGGCTTTGAGACATTGTTTTTTTTTGTTTCCTTGTTTATTTTTAAATAAACCGTTCAAACTCTTATCTGCTACAACAGTTGTACTAACCTATTGGAGTTGTTGTGTTACCCCTCTCCTGCCAACGAGAAGGCGAAACACATGATTGTCATATCTGTGAAGACTCAAATGAACACGCATAACAAATGTTAAAGAACTCTATTAATATTTTATCAGTTCGAAAGAAAAAGTATTTGTTTCCTATTTTTCCCCCCTTTTATTTTACAAATATCAGTATCTATATTAGTCATATCCCATTTTGGCTCTACTACCCAGGTCTATAAACAGCTGCCAAAACATATTTGGTGACTGATTTTAGAATATTATTTTTTTAACACATCTAGCCAAAGGGCCAAATGAGCTCATGCCATCATGAGGAGTCTGACTGTGTGTCAGTCCAGAAGTAATAAGAAGCGCTTGTCTTTTTGCCAAACCCATTGTATTTGTTGCTGTGCTCATACAAGGGTCTGTAGTTTTCAGAGTTTAGCCCTTTATGTTTAAATCACACTCCTTTGTCTTTTTTCTGTGTCGTAATATCTGAATTCATTTTTCTGCAAGAGCAGCATGGAGGCATGCAGGCGGGATCTCTGCCAGCAGAGATGTGTCTTGTAACGGCTATCTTTTTAGTGACAGTCTGTGGCATATTCAGCGTCCTCAAATGTTTATATTGAATGTTTCAGAAGCTTGAAAATCACCATGGCAATGGTCCCAAAGACAAAAGCCCTAGCCTTTTGTCATGGGTAATTATCACAGAGTAGGCCTCTTAAAGCCTTCCATTTGGCTCCGAACAAATTCACATTTAATTTTGCTCTCGTGCATTTGACACAGGGCTTTTTTTGTATTCAAATCAGGCTTAGATGTAGAATTTAAATATTCCCTGAAATGAGTTCTGTTTGACGCAAGTAGTTCTTTCTGCTTTTTCTTTCTCCAGATTATTTCGATATTAGGAACCATGGAGAAGGGATAAGAAGGGCTATAGAAAGACCACTTGAAATTTCCTAACGAAGCCACCTTTCCCCATATAAGCGAACATTCAAAAACACAATACCTTGAAAATGAGCTTTGGTATTAAACCCAAGTTTAGGTGTCTTATCTCCCACTAGCTGCTGAGTCCCTAAAAGCTGACTTAGCAGAATGAAGAATAACTGTGAGCTTTTGCCAAAGCTGATTCCACTGAAGTGTCATCTCCACACGCTCTGTTTTAAACTCCATGTAACTTCAAACAAGTAGGTCAGAGAAATATGAAAAAGTGCTGTTGGAGAATCTATTTAAAGCTACATACAATGTGATGACATTATGTACAATATAGAGATACGTCTTAGGCTATATTTAGTGGTTAGGTTCTCCAGAAATTTGGTTTAATGGAACATGAATCACTAAATGCAAAATCAAGCCTTATGTCTGCTGGCTGCTCTCAGTTTGTGTTGGTTTTTCAGGCTCTCAAAGCAAAAATCTGAATTGATTCCACATCCCCCAGCTACTTCGAACGCAAGCTTTTAGTTTTACAAACCAAAACCTTCTCGTTTAGATTTAGGAAAAAGGTCGTGGGTTGGACTAAAATATACCCCATTAACTTAGCCGGTGTGTTTAATTGTGACATTGGGGATCTTTTATAAACTTCTATGTGATGATTGGAAACGAGACCCATTCAGAATGGCCTTTATGCAGTACATGGTGGCACCACAGGACACATGCGCATCTGTTAGATGCCAGGGGAAGTAGAATGACTGGTTTGATCCATGCAGAGACATGTAAAAATATAACGTTTTTTCTTATGTATATTTTAACTCCACCAGTATAAAGAGTTTTGTCTTAATGATATAAGAATATAAAGGGAAATCACACTATTTTTATAATGTTTAACCTAATTAAAGAGTGAAAAATCTTTTTTTTACATGCATCAACCTTTGTTTTTTTTCCCTTTTACACAATGTTTAACCTTTTTGTTTAACCTAGTCTGGCAATATGACAGACATGCTCAAAAGTTTGACCAGTTAATATAACCTGTAAGTCTTTAGTTCAGATTGTAATAGGTCAACAATGATTAGATGCATGTAAAGATAAACAGTCATTTGAAAAAAAAATCGAGTTTATCTCATGATTCAAAAGCTTGAAGAAAACATTGGCAACGATAACTTGAGTTATTTTTGAGTTATTGGAGTTTCCATGATTTTTTATGCAGATCTCTTTTAAGGTCCAGCCACAGTGGGTTTGAGGTCTGGACTGGGCTGTTCCACACGTGGATTCTGTTCTCTTTTAGTCATTCTGTTGTAGCGTTATCAGTGTACTTGGGATCATTGTCCTGCCTTTTACCCTGTTTCAGCCCAAATTTAGCTGTCTCATCGATGGCCTCACATTTAACTCTGGTGTACTTTGGTATACAGAGGAGTTCATGGTCATCGTGTGAGTGTGACTGCAAAACAAGCCCAAGTAATCCTTCTCCACTGTGACTGACATTTGGTATGATATTTGTGAAGGGTGTTTTGATATGCTGTGTTTGATTTTTGCAAAACATAGTGCTCTGCATCATGTCTAGATATCACTACTTTTTGTCTCATCCCGCCCAAAAGACAGACAAAAGAAGTCTTGTGGTTTAGTGAGATGCAAGCCTAAGCTGTGCTATCTTTCACTTCTTAAAGAGAAGAGGCTTTTCTCCTATCACCCTTCCAAAAAGAGCCATACTTGTTCACACTTCCTTTAATTTTATTGCTATGCTAACTGAGGCCTGTAGAGTCAGAGATATAGCTCATAGTCTTTTTGCAATTTTTCCAAGTATTGCATGATCTGACTTTCAAGTGCCTTTTCTTGGCTGTTCACTCCTGTTAAGATTTTGGCATTGTTTTAACACACACACCTCAGTCCTCTAAACAACTGAACTGCCCAAACTTCTGCTTTTATAGGTGCTCAAGTGCATTTGATTAAGAGCACCTGGCTGACATTTAACCTCTTTATTCCAATGGAGGCAGCAACGGTATATTCAGTGTTTTACGGGTCTGCATATAGTCCTGTCAAACGTCTCTTTGTCAGCTTACTGTATAGAAGAATAAAACACAAGCAGACAGGTTATAAGTCAGCATGTGGATAAGCCATCCTACCTAAATGAGGTTATATGGCAATAAAGCAAAAGTGAGTGATTTTCTGTCCTTCATCACCCTGATGCTCATTCATTTCCTTACCTCACCTCCTCTCTGCTCAGCTGTAGTCTGGATGTTGAAACCTCTACTGATGTCTGAAAGGTTTCAGACATCAGCAGAGGCTTGAATGCATCCTGCAACCTCTTTGCCTCCCTCAGTAACTCTACCAAACGCAGTTAGAAAGGTTTAATAATTCACAAGCTAGTTGCCATAAGGATAAGGCTTATTTTTTTCCCCCCATATGCAATAAACCGGAGGACACTCAGCACCAGCGAAAAAAGAAAAGAGAAGGATTCTAGTAAAAATACTGCTGACAAATTTATAAGAACATATTGCAAAGCTGAGCCTATAAATTTTTTACTAAATCGTATGGTGGTTGTTGTATGGAAAGAAAAAAAAATGGGAGGAAAACCTCACAGCTCAGTAGTAGGGCGAGTGTCCAGCAGAGAGATTTATTTACTCAAGATTACATGAAAAAAGAAAAAAAAAAGTTTTTACTACAGTCTATGATACAATATTATTCTTGTAGTCTATTTATAATCAGGTTTACTCAGTAACAACTCGCAGTGGTTTGAATTTTTTATTTACTTTTTTGCTTTACAGGCAATATTTATGAGGCCTCTCATATTTAAATGTGTATAAAATTTTCCGAGTTCAGCGTGAACTCGCTGAATTGCAATGGAAACAGGCCAGCATATATTTTTTCAGATCTTATGTATGAGAGTAGAAAAAAAAAGTGCTTTAACCAGACTATTTATAGCCAGTGTGACTGAATCTTATGTGCCTTTGCTTTATTCTTTCCCTCACCATCTCTGTTAAGGAGAACGTTTTATTCTCCACAGTTTTTTCAATGAGAAATTATTAACTATAATTTTTTTTTTAAATAGACCTCTTTGATATTAACCAATGTTTTTATGTTTAAATATTTCAACCTAATTTCCTGATTTCTCCTCCCCGACAAAACTACTACATGAAACCTGTTCATATCGTTTTCATCTACTAATTTTCAAGCGGACAGTAAATTTCCTATTTTTTTTAAGTTGCCATTTTACTTAATTCATTAGGACTTTTCTTTCCACCATGACGTTGTTATCTTGTGCGTCCCCAGTGTCCTGCAGAGTTTCTTTCCTTTCCGACTTACTCTTTATCAAAACCTTGTCATTTCCCAGCGGAGAATAGTTGAATAGTTGTCCTCCCATTTGTTTTTCCAAGAATAGACGGCTCTCTTATCTGTAAATTGTATGTCTCTCAGAATTGCTTCCTACATCCTACGGTTCCCATGCACCACTTTGGTGTAGCTCTTTATTTCTAAGACAACTTCACGGGATAATTTTGATATACAGTCTGTGTTTCTACAAAGCACAATCCCAATTATGTTTTTCCCCTACTTTAGATTTAGTTAAAATAAATAATGTAAAGGTATTTTGATCAAGAGATTTACTCAAGGATATTTGTTACTGCTGTAAAGAAGATTAGAAATCTACAAAATCTGCATGAAAAATAAGATTGGACAAATTGTGCGTTGTTTTATTCTGATGTGTAGTGGTTTGTTTGCAAGGTTTAATTTTGATAGAAATTATGAAAAATAGGTTTTTATTTAAATTTGGAAATCATCTGTATGTCTATGCCAGGGGTGGGCAACTACAGGCCTCAAGTGCCAGTGTCCTGCAGGTTTTAGATATCACCTGGGTCAACACCCCTGAATCAAATGATTAGTTCATTTTCAGGCCTCTGGAGAACTTTAACACATGTGTAAGAGGTTATTTATTTAAATCAGCTGTGTTGGATCAAGGACACATCTAAAACCTGCAGGACACCGGCCCTCAAGTCCTGGAGTCGCCCACCCCTGGTCTATGAGAAGTTATCACCTGACCTCCTACTCACACTCGTCCTGTGTTGCCATGGTGAAAGAAAGTGAGGTCTTAAAACTGTAAGTGCAGTTATGCAGGCAAAAGTGACATTATATGGGATTATTTTAAATCCAATAGGGGGGGAAAAAAGGATCAGGTAGATCCTTCAGGACCTGTGATTTAAAAGGACAATAATCCTGACTGGGACTTGCTAGGAGGATAACACCTGTAATCTCTCCATGAGAAGTAGTTGTATTTCTTACACCATACCTTCTGGAGCTGAAAAATTAGGGCAAATGCAGTAATTCTAAAACTGTAGTTCCTCAAATAGCCACTGGAGACTGGCTTCAGAACCAAGTTTACTACCAGCTACGACAGAGCTTCAGATTAACGTTCTCAAATTTAGAATAGAAATGAACATATTTATACCTTGGCATGAACAAATCTGTACCATTTCTTTTAAATGTAAAATTCTGGTATTGTTTCCTGTGTATGTCAGCAGTTATCAACTGAGCTAGTTAATGTCAAATTTAAGCTAGCCAAACTTGACTCAAAACTCCATAAAACACTGGTCTTATAACACTAGAGAACTGGTGCTATATGAATAAAATATAAATTAATTTTAGATATGATGTCATGTGTCTACTCCCATCTTTTGTATACAGTTCTTGAATCGCTCCCACTTAATAAAGTCACATTTACTTCACACTACTTCCATTAAAAATGTCATTAATGGTCATTAAAAGTGAATTGGAATTTAAAGCAAACATATCTTTTTCCATTTATTGTTTTTTTTTTTCCATGGGATCTCCGAGAAATTTGCACAGGCTGTTAGCGCACAAACATCCCACCTCATGTGTTTCCTCTCGATGCCTTTATGTTGGCAGCCTTGCCAGCGATTACAGCCTGCAGGGCAGGTAAAGGGCTGTGTTGTTGCACAAGGTTGACAGAGAAGAAAAGCTCTGGGCTCAAAGGAATGGGCCTTCCCCTCGCCGCACAGCAGCCATTACTCTAAATCACCCCCCTTCCTCCTCCTTCTTTATCCCTGACCTCCGTTAGAATCCACTGACCTGGAAAATATCTGGTGAGTCCAAGCCACCAAGAGCGGCACTGGCCCTAGCGTCGCCTGCAAACAGCAGAAATATTGAGCCAATTACAAGATTATTATCTGGTGGTAGTGGCAGGGGAACACTGTGGGAGTGTATTTATGCCTGCCAGTGCTCCCCGCTGAAAGAGGAAAAATGAATCAGAGGCTTTTGGGAGAGAAGTGGACAGTACTCATTTCCACTTGCCTTTATTTCTTTACAACTCCCATCTATTGACAGACTTTGGCTTCAATCCAAAGCCCTTTCTAAAAGGTCAATGATAACACCAGGAAACGGCCCATTTGGATCTGATAGTTTGTTAGTATTTGAGCCTGGCTAATTCATATGCCTTGCCGTCATATTGTGTGTGCACCTGATTTACAGTAAATATGACCTTATGACACATTCAGACTTCTTTTTTCACCATTTATTTAAGAGAGACATGAGTCACAGCCTGGATATGAGGGCAGAGCTGAGTCGGTTTGCAAGTGTAATTTGTTCAGTAGGGAAGGGAAAGCATTGATGCATCGGGCCCTTTATTCCAAAGTGGTTGCTTTATAGACAAGCTTACAAAGGGCACATTTAGTGATGTACTGCCTGTTACTGTGTACATTGGATTTGGTTTTTTAATAGGGAATAGACTTTCCTGAAAGAATCCTGGCCTCTCTTTCAAGCTAGTTAGTTCCATATGAGAGGAATGACGTACATTTACAACTCGTGTGATGTTCTGTCATGTCTACAAACTGTTTGTTTGTCATCTTCTAAACATCTTAGTCAGCCTTTGTATTTTTTCTTGTTTTGTCTTCCGTACGTAAACATATGCCAAAGCATTGAATTTGATTTAAAGGTTTGTGTGCTCCGTTTCGTATTTCATTTTGGGTCTGCATCTTGTTTCACGAGTCGATCCCACTGCCTGCGTTTCATGCGTCAGTATGCTTAGGGAGTCGTTTTTATGCAGCGTGATGAAGACATCAAAGCAGAATCTGGAACTGCAGTAAATCTCAAGCACTTGGACGGTTTTGTCATCTGTTACATCACCTACCACTGCCAGTAAAGTTTCATTAGAAAGCGCTGCGTGCTTCTTCTGTAGAATGGAAAGAAATGTCCCACTACAGTTCCCCTACTGTAAAAAAAAATTATTTCCCCAAGTAAAACTTTAATGTTAAGAAATAAGTTCTTCTCTTTATATATCTTTGGTGTGTATTATTCACATTATTGGTTAGACCTTTGACAGCTTTGAGGATTTGCTCAGGAGGTCACAAAATACAAAATCTGTGATACCACTTTGAGATACACCAGATGAACATAGATTGTCTTAACAAACTCTTAAAGTTTCTTTGGGGTAATATAGATAAAAAGAGGATTGGATGAAATAAAAGTAACAGAAAAAGGCTTTGCTGCATCATTTTATGTAAATGCACATCTGGCTGCAGCCTACTGCTTATCCAGAGTTGGGTCGCAGTGGCAGCAGTCATTCTCCTCAGTAATGCCCACAAAGGCATGAGATGGATAAACATTTAACTGAGTTCTGGGTTTAGCCTGGGTCTCTGACCTACTAATTGTGCCTTCTAGACCCACAGGAGAAGTTGCAAGAAGGTAACAAGCGATGGCTTGATTCCAAACTCCCTCTGGATATTTAGACTTGTCACACTATACCTGCGGCTGGGCTCGGCCACCCTTTAAAAGAAATTAATTTCAGCCACTTGTAACCACAGTTGCATTCAGTCGGTCAGTACTAAGAGTTGAAAAGTGCACTGACAAACATATGAACAAGATCCCATGATAAATAAAATCCTTTGCTTAGAGGAAATAGTGTAGCTGTGTAAGTTAGCCAATGCTAAATTTGGGAAATCCTGGAATGAATGTTCACATTCATTTTTCAAAGTAACAGAAACAAATGTGATGTTTAATCAGTATTGCATTCTTTGACTAACTATAAAATTTATGTTGCCATGAATACTTCATTGCTTTATGATGTCTTTATTTTAACTTCCAACATGGCTGTCTTCATGTTAGCTACATTACACCATACTGCATCCCCCCCATTCTCTGAAAATTCCCCCCACTGTCTCGAGTGGCCTCGCAGCAACACGCCGCTGCTGTTAGCGCATCGACCACAGGACCAGCTCAACGCACACCATGAAATATGGATGCTTCCTTTAGAACAAATTCATTTCTTTTTCATAATGCAGTAATGTTCTCTTTTGCATCAGGAACCTGTGAGGACTGCTTTGGAAGGTTGGCGGTTCCCAAATCAGCATGTTCTCAATGTAACCAGGAAAACACTCGGGGTGTCTAGCTGCATGCCAGTGTCTGGAAGTCCCCTTTTATCAATAAATAGTCTCAATGTTCTCCATCAGTGACTTGTCAGCTCTGCAGCCTTTGCAATCCCTGATGGCATTGATTTTGTTTCAAAGTACTATTATACTGCCTCGCTCTGGACTCTTGGTGCGATGGGGCAGAGCTAATGCGAGAGGAAAGGAGCCTTGTCCGGGATCCTCTTTACACAGCTGTACGAGAGGTCACAGATACTGAGAGGACTCCGGAGGTCAGCTGACGGTCAGTGTTGCAGGAAGATGTCGAGACATCGGTGCACCTGTGTTGACGCTGTTGCTCTTATCGACCACATCCTGCTTGTCCCCACTGTGCTGACCTCGTGAATTGTCCCTGAAAGAGGGGATTCACTCATGATACGGGATGTGTTTTGACTTTGGCCTGAAGGTATTGACTTGTAGCTCTTAGATCCATTTCACCTCACACACTAAGATCAGCCAGCAGCTGTTTTAAAACCTGAAACAACCATAAAGAAAACTGACAATACAATTCTTGTTGTCTCATTTCGGCGATCCTGATCCGTATTCTTTGTGGAAGTTGGTTTTAGTTGTACTGTTATAACTTCACTCACAAAAACAGTACGTTCAGTAGATGGACTCGAGACATAATGATTAATGAAACGAGCAAAAGTGGATGTCTCGATGTTGTTGAGATAACCTTACCCCGCTAAACTACACATATCACTCTCCTCTGATTGTCATTGTGGGTCTCTCAGAGTCAAGCTTTACCTAGTCAACTGTTTTCATTATGCTTATAGTATGTTTTCTTTTACAACTATTGCCCCATATTACAAAGAAATATATTCCAAAAGTTTGAGTGTACACACATTTATTCCAATTTCCCTTTATTTTCCTGTACCTGTGCAGATGGCAGATTAATCTAAATCTGAATCTTCAGGCCGTAACAGCGACAGATCAGACAGTTCTTTAATGTCTGCACCTGTTATCTGTTCGTTGTCAACCCACCAGTTAGAGCATTAGATCAGAAAGAGCTTGTATTTGTCATTATAAAGAGTAATTGCAAACAGCCCCGAGCAAAACCAGCCATCACGTTCATCTTGGCTAGTGTCTTTTAGAAATGCACTCTGTTTGTTTAGCGCTCCGTCTCAGCAAACATGCCCTCTGTCTATTTCATACTGTGTATGCTAAACGGAGCATGATTGTATACCAGTGTCTTAGCGAAGATGAAAAACGGTGCCTGTCACATCAGAAATTAAAACGCGCCTACTGTCAGGGAGAAGATGCACTTTGATTGTATATGTTACTATGCATTGTACCTCATGGATTACCGGCAACAGATTCAGGTATGGAGCACTCTTCGGATATTTTTGAGGACCACCGGCTTTGACGGTCTTCTGTCACAGGTGGGAAACTTCATCCACCTTGGGAACAGCCCGGGCCACTTAGTCGGTGCCAGTCCTCGCTTTACGCAGCAGCAGCCAAGCAGATGAATAATTGACGCTTGCATTCTGTACTTTGGTGAATTTTAAAGCTGTATTCTGCAGAGACTCTAAATGGTAGAGGGAGGGCACGTTAATCATTCATGGGCTGCTTTTACCCACTTTTGCTTAAGGTCGCTGTCCTGAAGGCAGCTGGGCAGGAGGAGAGTGGAGGTAGAGGGATGTGAAAGAAAAAGGTGAAAAGATGCAATTTATAACTACAACCAAATATTATAATCTCAGGGATTGCTCAAGCTGAACTTTATCACCAGGATTTCATTTCATTTTGGATCCGTTTGTAGCTGTGTATTGTGTTCAGATTGCTCAAGTGGAACCATTTTATAACTTACAGAGGAATTGCCCAAATTATATTTGAAATAAACATAACGTTGAACCATATGTGAAGATTGTGAGGAGGACACAATCTCGCTATCCACTTGAATAGATGTTTCTGATATTTTTTTTTTATCAGTTGCAAAAAAATGGTAAGAAGGCGATCATACTGTGAGGGAGTATTAATATTTTATAACTGGTATTACCATAGTAAAGGTATAGAGATTGACATTGTCTCTTTTTTGCTCTGTACAAGAGTGAGGAATACCCCCTTTCAAATGCACCCAAGGGAGAGCCCCCTCTTTTATAACCACACCACATCTCTTTACGTCCAGAGGCGTTCCTGAAAGTGGAGCTGCGGCCAACCTGCCAATCAACATTTGGTCACGCATGAGAGAAATCAAATAAATAAACTTCTGCAGGCAAACTGTTACCAGTGTTATTCTTGATTGATTGGATTCAATGTTTTTGAAGACTTAGCTGGAGTTCGTCCAGTTTTAATGTTTATTGTTGTAAGAGCGGTTGTGTAACTGCGACAGTTGCTTAGTAGGTTTTGGTAAAGAGTGCAGGTCAAATAAATATTTCACTTCCTTTTTTCTCTCTCACTATTTTCTCTTCTCAGGGAGCTGATGCCCAAGACCCTGGAGGGCCAAATCACAATGGAGAAAACTCCCAGCTACTTTGTGACCAGGGAGGCTCCTGCCCGAATCTCCGCCATGTCCCGGGACACCAAGCTGATAGTGGTAGTGAGGGATCCTGTCACTAGAGCTATCTCCGACTACACACAGACACTGTCCAAGAAGCCTGACATTCCCTCGTTTGAGAGCCTCACCTTCAAAAACAGGACTACAGGGCTCATTGACACTTCATGGAGCGCCATCCAGATTGGCATCTACGCCAAGCACCTGGACAACTGGCTGCAGTACTTCCCCATGGAGCAGATCCTGTTTGTGAGCGGCGAGCGTTTGATCAGCGACCCGGCTGGAGAGCTGGGCCGTGTGCAAGACTTTCTTGGGCTCAAGAGGATCATCACGGACAAACATTTTTATTTCAACCAGACCAAGGGATTCCCGTGCCTGAAGAAAGCAGAAGGCAGCAGCAAGCCCCACTGCCTTGGAAAAACCAAAGGGCGAACCCATCCAAACATTGACCCCGAGGTGGTGCAGAGACTACGAGACTTCTACAGACCCTTCAACATGAAGTTCTACCAGATGACAGGAAGATTTTTCGGTTGGGATGACTGAATGTTTAGTTTAATTTGGTTTTTGAATTGAAGTTGAGGACTATCAGAGAGACTGCAAAGGGTCACTCTTGACAGAAAATCAATATAAGATTTTGAGAATAAGGTTTTGTTGTTATGAGAATAAAGTTTCAATTACAATAACATAGTTATTGGGGAAAAAGGCTACTTTGGCAAAAAAAAAAACGTCATGGATAATTCCAAACAGATATATTTATCATATTAAATTTAGTTAATCAGAAATGTTATATATGGAAATAGTTATATTAATAGTTATATTTAAAAATTTTCTAACAAAAAATGATTAAATACATTTTAATAATACTTAATTATTTGCTATATTTGACTGATAGTACTTTTATTTATAGTTGTCAACCCCCTGGCACCAGAGGTCACTAGGGAAAAATGTGTGTTCCCCAAACAGTTGGTGAGTGGTTGCCGGCGTTTGCTGGCTGTTGCCAAGTGAAATAACCACTTTGGCCAAGTGACCTAAGCAGTTGCAAGGAGTTGCCTGTTTGCAACCAATTTCACCCGGCTACTGGCAGAAAACTCTAGCAACCACTTTACAGCTGGTCTGAGAATGCTCATTTTTCGATGGTTGCTAGGGGGGTAGCTGGCTGGTCTCTAGACCTGTGTGACTACAGCCTAAAATATCAGAAAACAGATTTGTGGATTTAAACCCAGAATCTCGGTATTTAACATCCAGACTTTAGCGATGGCTGTGAACTGGTTAGAAGGAAACAATGTACTGATTTAAAAGAGGTGATAGCTTTTGTTTAAGCATCATTTGGCATTCGTTATTTGCGAGTAACGTACCGAGGGTGATAGAAAATGGTGTCATAAGAAAAAAAAAACTAAAAAACTTTTATTCTGCTACTGTATTCAGAACATTGGAGTTCAAAAACCGTGGAAATATCTTATACTTTCTCTAAATATTATTCCCCTATTTCCCTAGTGTTTTTTTAACCCATAGTGGCCCTAATAAATGGTGTAGCTTTATGCTAATATTGTATTTTTCTCAAATAATTATTAATTAATATTTAAAATTTGAAAATCAAACAAAGACTATATGTGTAAAATTGTTATAATCAATAATATTATTAATATTAGTATTATTGCCACTTTTAATGCCTAATTTCTTTGGGTTTTTTTTGCAAAGATATGACATTTTTTTTTCTGATAGTTTTGAAGAATATTTAGACTTTTTTGAAGAACCAGTAATTTTATTCACTCGTTTGCTTAGATTCTCAAATCTGTTCTCAAAGTCTTGTATTTATTTTCCCAAACAGTGTTCCCACCACTCCATCCTCAGCATTAATGCACAGCAATACAGGGCTGTTAAAAAAGAGCAACATGCCCTATCTCACCTCAGTGGCAGTTTTGATATGCAATATTTCTCTGCGACGTTTTCCATCCTCAGAGTTCGCTGTGATCCACGCTCATGGAGATGTTTTCTTCAGAAAAAGAAAAGAAAAAAAAAAAGAATGAGTTGTTTAAGGATTTGCATCGTATCTGTCTGCATTATCTGGGGAAACGTTTTTTTCTTTCATGTTGCAAGTCTTCGGCGGTGAAACGGAAATTATTGTGTGCCGTGCTTCCTCAAGTGGATGGGTGATATCACATAGTGTCCGGGGGCTTCTGATAAAACTAATGCCATATATTAAACGTAACTGCTTTAAAATGTTCACATTTTTTTCTAGCAAAAGTAATATGAAAAGATAAAACATAGTTATTTTTTGAAATGTATTTATTCGAGAGGTGCACGTGAAGCAAGTGTGCATTTTGAGCAACTCCTATGCGAGTGTTTCCTCGTTCATTATTATGTTTTCCATGCTTTTAGAGTTTTGTTTGTTTTGTACTGTTCGCTAAAAACGTGTTATCCTCGTTTTAATTTCAGGTCGTTCATTTCGTTATGTATTTGCTATACATGGATGATTGTGGTGTGGGAACACTTTCGGTTCCGGAGTTGCGAGTTTGTTATTTCAAGGGTCGTTTACCCACCTTCAGTTAATGAAGCTGCAAGCGAAGATAGCACTCACTGTTATTCAAGCAACATCGACTCCAGTGGAGGAAAAAGGCCTTCCCAAACTGTGACTCAGATTTCCTCAACATGCCTCCTTGTGTATTGA
Source organism: Hemichromis elongatus (assembly GCA_015108515.1). Taxonomy (NCBI): domain Eukaryota; kingdom Metazoa; phylum Chordata; class Actinopteri; order Cichliformes; family Cichlidae; genus Hemichromis; species Hemichromis elongatus. Next base: position 22,423 of record VUQR01034836.1, read on the forward strand.
ATACACTTAATGTCACTGGCCTTCCTTGCCTTGAGGCAACGTGTGTGTGTGTGTTTGTGTGTGTGTGTGTTGACACTGTGCTAAACCCAGGGAGCATGAGAACAGTGACTGAGTTGTGTTCCTTCTTTGTCCACTTGTATTGTGAGCTACTTTCTGAAAGCAGATGTGCCTCAAAAGATAACGCAATCAACAATGTAATTTACAGTGTGTGTGTGTGTGTGTGTGTGTGTGCGCGCGCGTGGCTGTGCGAGAGCATCAGAAAAGAACCTTATATAGACTTTGGGGAGATTATGTAACCAATCTAACTTTATTGTGGCAACTGTTTCTTTCTTAAAGTGTTTTTTTCAGGCACTCGTTGAATAAAAGATGTTATATGTAAAAATTTTGTGTACCTGAGCCTCTCTCTGTCGTTTTTTTTGAAGGGGGTGGGGAGGATTTTTCATGGCTGTAACTTAATTGCAAAAATATCCAGGCATAAGGATGAGACATTGAGGCTCAGCCTCCTACAAAATGATAACACCCATTGGTTCCTGTTTTCCATCTCTTCTGTTACACCTTCTCATGTTGTCTCTGCCCAGCCTCCAGGGCAGAGTGTGAAAAGGACTCATTGGGGATTTTACAGGATGGTTCAAGTCTGAAAGCCTTCTCGGTGTCGGGAGCATCTTGAAAACTTAGGTACAAGCTTTTTTTGGGGGGGGGAGAATAAAGCCCAGGAAGTTGAAGTAGCATCTGTGGGGTCCTTGGGTTGGAAAACACTTTTAGTTTGCATATGACAAACAGAGCAAATAAATACCTACACTATGTGGAAACCTTTTTTTCTTTCAGTTTGCACGTCCATGGCTATAAATCATGTATTAAACATAACTGCTTTACAATTTTTTACATTTTTCTAGCATAAATAAAAAGATAGAACGTTGTTATTTTCGACATGTATTTATTCAAGACGTACACGAACAGTAAGTATGCATTTTGAGCAGCTCCTTGGTGAGTTTGTTCTCTTTTATATTCTAGTGTGTTGGCAACATCTTGAAGACTCAAGAAGAAGCTTTTTGTAGAATAAAGTCCAGGAAGTTGAAGTAATTTTTTTAGGCCCTTTGGGTTGAAAACTGCATTTCTTTGCATTTAACAAATAAGGGTAAATGTGTTGCAGTTTTGTTAATCCACGACAAACTTTGTTCATCTGATCTGAATATCAAAAATATTGCAGGTAAGGTTCTCGTCCCTTGTGCTTGCACAGAAACACTAAGGTTGGCCAAAAAAGAGAAAGACATCATTACTTGGATTTCACCAGGTTAATAGAAGAAGAAAAGCCTGATGTGGATGTTGTGAGCCATGTTCAAAATCTGACAAATGCATTGAACACGCTATTGTAACCCAAGCTTGCGTCCTTTTTGCAGTTTGCTGGCATGCATTGTTTGACAGCTAGTACAGATTAAAGGATGTCAGACTTTCTCTAAGATCTCGTGACTGTGGCACCAATGCACAAATAACAGAGTGACAAAAAACAGATTGCTGAGTTTTTAAAATGTTTCTGTGACAGGCCTTCCCCTGGTTTAAACCCAAGAACTGCCAAACCAGTACCCGACCATTTGTACTGCTTTTAACTTGCGAAAAGTGCCAAGCGTGGTAAGGCGGAAGGAGATGTGTGGTATATGTTGGAGAATATGCTGATTCTGAACATCGTGTTTAATGTTTTAATTCGTGTTTTTACAGAGTTAACTTGTTAAAATGTGACTAATGAGTGACAGGTTAAGCAACGCTATAAGTTAACTGTGTAAGTAGTTGTTGTTTAACCACAAAGTGGCGACAAGGAATCAGCTACGGTGCTGCCAGTGGGAAAGTAATGTGCTGCAGCTCAGTGCAGAGTTGTTTTCTTTGTTGTCATCTTTAATTTTAGTTTCTCATTTTAAAATAGAGCTTTATAGTATATGTTTCATGTTTATCCATTTTATTCTTTTTCTTAAATTTGAGGTTTTCTTCAGTTTTGAGCAATTTCTGTATAGAAGAGGTAAACAAACAAAAAAATCACTGCTGTTTCTATTAAATCAATGTCATATTTCGAATTGGACCATCCAATAAAAATATACTTCATCTGTTCCAGATACATGTCCATCACCTTATTGAGTGGGATTATTTTGTGCAAATGAACAAAAAGTGTTTTATCTGTACATTGACTGCAGAGCTTTACTAAAGCCATAACAAACATCCATAAAACATCCATCTATCCAGACAGAAAGGCAGGATACACCCTGAACGAGTCACCGGTCTGTCACATGGCTCACAACTCTTTTTTTTTTTTTTTTTTAAAAGGCAGAAGAT
>VUQR01034838.1:15810-40195 GCA_015108515.1 Hemichromis elongatus
CACCTAAAATGAAAACACAGACTCAGTGCACATTTTAAATAGAACAGGACTGAGAAACAGTAAGCAGTTAAGCATTGATTGATTAATAGATGGTTTTAATGAACAGCTGATCATTTATGTAAACAGTGACTGTTAGTTGTGTTAAAGTGAGAATCTGCACTGTAGTAATGAAACGATTAGTCAATCTAGAGCAAGTTCCTGTGTGACAATTTTGCTGCTTTTAGACACAGATGAACACTTTTGATTTTTGAGACCATTCATCATACAAAACAAGTGATTTTATGTGTGTATCTAAGCTCAATGTTTTATCATTTTTGATTTTATCCACAAAATTAAGAGTTTTTCAACCTGTTTTGTTTCCTCCAAGCAGGTATCTCTCATGGCTTTAGTTTGTTGGCTCTCTTTACCTGCAGGGCCTCTACACTTGAATTTACGAGCTTTGCTAATGCACACCGCTCAGCAGCTGCAGTTCTCCCCTGTGCTTTTTAATACCACTCGGATTAAAGCAAATTGCTTTTGTTACGTGCAAAAAAAAAAAAAAGCTGTAATAGCCTCCCTGTGATAAAACACTATCCCCGTGGAGTACACAAAGTGATTTTTGAACCAATCCGATACAGAGCAGTGACTCCCATTTGATCTTTAGCTTTAGCCTCACTGATGTGATGATGACTGATAGTCATCACGTTTCCTCCCAGCTCTATCGAGGATCCATTCTCTAAACTTTAGCTATATAGAGATTTCATACATACAGTTCTGTTAAATTTTAATACTTATTTTTTTTTTTTTTTTTTACAACCAACAACTCTCTAAGATATTTAGTGATTGAAAGCTTAAACCTAGAATGGCTTGCGTCCTCAGTGTATAGCAGTACAGTACTCAATGTCTCCATTGCTCTTTTTGTCTATTAAAAATTTAAAGAGAAGGTGATGAAGAATAAAATCTTAACTCATCTTCTCTGTGGCATCTCTAAGAATAGCCCATGCTGGATGGTTCTGCCCTCATTCACTGTAATGACACATCGGTCCAGTAAATCCCCATCATTGCAGGATGATAGACCACATACAGGCAGATCTGCAGACCTAAATAATTGAGTTCCAGCAGCCCTGGTTTGGAAGACGTCTAAGAGTGTTATGGATCATGAAACAGTCTCTGCCCACAGCAGATCTGGTCTCTCTCCCCTTCATTTAATCCAGGCTCAGATCAATTAAGATGGACCAGCTCACATATAACATGGCTTAATGCTGTCTAATGATACTGTACATGCATATATTTTGCAAAGTAAATCTCTCAAATGAAAGAGGACTATCATACAAATCCTGAGAATATTAAAGACTTTTGTTTCTACCAGCTCAAAAAGACATAATTTCATCAGTCGGAGATCAAAATAGAGCTAAAAGGAGATTCTAGATAAATAACCACTTGTTTCAAATCTAACATAATTTCTTTGTCAGTGTTAATGTTGCTTCCACAAGTGGTGAAACAATCAGTTTCTGCCTGTTAAAGCAAATTCCAGATTACAGGCCTAAAAAAGCCAAGTCGGCGTTCAGGTGTGTAAGCCTCAGCCACACAAGCATCCAGTCGGCAACCCCATAGTATCCAACGGGCGCTACAGAGAAATGTGTATACCTTGATAGGTTGTCGAGCTAGATAAAACCTTTCGTAAGACTATGCTGCACAAAAGACCTCATTCTAATTGCTTTGGTTGCTGGCAGATTGGCACAGTTGCCCATAATCTGCATGGGAGATTGTCTGCAAACACTCACTAACTATCCACTGAACTCGAGTGAAACTTGAAAAATTGTGACACAGACCTACAAGTTGTGCTGTACCACTGAAACCAACAAGTTTCAGAAGACTTATTTTCCAAGTTTTTCCTCTTTCCAGTTTGTGTTGCACTTTTACAGTTTTGCAAAAACGTAGCAATTAGTTGCCGAGTGTTTAAAACAAGTCTGCATCTTCTATGCAAACTGTGTGTGATGTCTGTACCTCAATGCCAAAGCAATCATCAGGAGGCTTTTGCTGCAGCATCCTTTGATTGCAATTCGGTTTCACCTCTGGCAACCTTTATTTGGGAAATACACATTTTTCCCTAGTGAACAGTGGTTGCAAGGTGGTTGCCAACTGGTCTCTAGTGCTGTTTGACTGATGAGTTTATGGAGTGAACTGTATAAAAAAAAAAGGTTGTTAATTTGTAAATATGGTCAAAAAGAAGGAAAAGCAGGATGTGCCTTAACAGCAGGATAGCTATGTCTATCTTCTATATACAGTCTATGTTTGTTAGCTGTATATGCAGTCTAGAATATTTAAGTGTTCAAAGTAATTATGGAAATAAACAGCCAAACTATTTAAAACTGACACGATTGTCTGTTCAGGTGTCAGCTAATCAGGTGATTCAGATTTATAAATGACAGCTACACACAGAATCATGAGGTCCACAGTAAGACATAACTCGAGATTTATGAATTAGAGTTCCATGTACAGACATAAACCGTATCTGTGCAGCTCACAGCTCTTCTCTGGATCTAAGTGGGTCTGCTATGTTGACATCTCTCTCCATGTCACTTTAAGTTAGGTCAGCCTGTCCATCATATAACAGCCTCGGCAAGGCTTGCACTAATTACAGGAAGGGCTATATCTGTTACAGTCCGCTGCCACTTGTGAGAGAGCAGCTAACTGGCTGCTCTTTGGCTCCAAGTAGTAAAAAAACAGTGTCTGAATAATAGAAAGACCTGCATGATACTGACTGAAAACTCGGGCAGAGAGCCTCATTGGACTAATATGAATATAAGTCAGTATACAGGTGCTGGGGCATCAGTCCTTCTACATTTAACAATGCCTCTTCTTATGCATGACGAGTTTAAAGAGCGAGAGGTTGAACGTCATCCTCCATCAGGTGAAAAGGCACTCGGAGACACTACAGGCAAGTTCTGAGAACAGGAGGCCACAGATGGCATCGGTGAGGATGTAACTCTATCTGAGCTTGTCCAGATAATGAAATGAGATCATGCTTGCAAACCACATCAGAGCAAGCCAAGCCCTCAGCTGTACGTCTTCTTATGCAATAACAAATAAGCTGAACGTGTGCCTGCAGAAGCCTGATTATATGAGTTTACAGCTCATTTTCCCTTCTGTGCTTTAACATTACTCCCAGTGGAGACTCACTGTGAACTTGATAGAAGCTTTTATCCTGGCATGTTTTACCCCACTTTCTTAATGACACTTTGTGTCCAAACACCACGAGGCCGCAGTAACAGTACACTGCCTCACATGTAGCTTAAAGAGCCTTCCGCTTCCTCTCGTCTGATTACCGATGGCGATTGTTTTGAACAGGAAATTTTGGACTTTCCTGCCTCTTTGAAAGTCTGATCCTTTCATTACAGAGATTAAGCAAATGTCATCTGTGAGCTCCAGCTGGTTGACAGCGGAGATCGCAAAGGATGACCAGAACAGTTTACCTGGAAAATGATTGGATTAAACAACAAACAAGCAAAAATAGTAAGCACGTGTTCTAAATCCCATTTAACCATCACAATGCACTCAGTGTTATTAAGGCTACCTTATATGCACTTCGTGTTCATGAGGTTTTACGGGTGTGGACTACTACAGATAGCTGCGTTATTCTGCTGGAACTGAACTGCGGTTCTTTTTTAAATCGAATTAGGCTAATTCAAACCTGATTGACTTTTTCTAATTGCAAATTTTCCATCATTAGCTAGTTGGATCAGACATTAACCTGCTCCAAAGTCAGCATAATGCCTGATAGCACCAGTTTGTACCCATATGCGAGTGATGCGGGTATTTCTCAGGTGAATTCACAGCTGCTGAGTGACCATTACATGTCCTGCCTTCTGCACACGATACTCAGGAGTGCTTCCAGAAGTAAGGATGAGGCTGGCACAAGACGACTTCAGGCGATGACCTGAAAATTTCCCGGAGCTCATGTCTGAAAACAGGTTTTGAGGCCAAGGACAGCAAAACTGAAAGAACAAACTTCTGATATCAGTTTCATTAATCCATGTCCAGACATGCTCTGATTGGTTGAGCTGCTGTGAGGTTACATTTCCATGAAGACTGTGTCTAGCTATGAGGTTACTGATCTTAAAGCGAGACATATCAGTTAAACTCTCAGAAAACAGGTTTAACTGTGACCCACAAGGTGGAAAAGAAAAAAATGACAGAGTAAGCTTAAAGCTGATTACTTACTCAGAGGAATCTATGAAGTATATCACAAGGGCTCCGATGCTGAGTGCAAAAACGAGCACCACCTGCAGAGAATGGGGGAAAACAAATTGTTGCTTTAAGTTGAAGTGGCACAAGCAAATAAATCAGTACAGTGTATACACATGTACACACAAGCATGTCTGTAACTGGACAGCAGGTGTTTAATCTTTAAGATATACTGGTAAATGGACACAAGCCACACTTTTTACTCCATATTTCATTTATTTCACTTTAACTGATTTAACATATTAGTACAACTTTTAGAAAACTGAAAAAACAAGTGGATTAGGGTGAAATACAGTGGAATATAAGCAAGCTTAAATTACAGTGTAAAAAAATTCTACAGGATATGGAAATTCGTCTTTGCCCAACAAACAAAACCAACCAAATAAAAATTCCAAAACCTTGTTTTGGTCACTGCTTCACCATAAACTGATCATCATCTGGGTTTCACAGTGATGTCAAAACAAATTGAAAAGATCTCGATTGTTTAATTCCGCAACATCAGAAAACCCCGAAACGCATCCTGTACACAACAAATGTTTTCCATAGCAAATAGTAGATGCTATTAATGAGCAGACCTTGATGCATCTTGCCAGCCTGTTATTATTGTGTTACAAACAGACTACAGTGTTACTGTATATCTGACAGCATAAATAAATACGCAAGAGCTTGCCTCATCATGTAAATTGGCAGTGGAGGTGTGGGCGAAGTGACAGAACGTGGCTTCAGCTTTCGGAGACGCGGCTGAGCCTGAAGCTTCGACGCGGACTGTGAAGCAGCACGATAATAAAAACCAGGGTGTCGCTTTTACTCTGTTCATGTTGCCTTCTTCTGCAGGGAGAAGACACTGATGAATAAATGGAAGTGGCCAACAGAATCCCAGGCTGGGAGACAGGTTGCGGGCCAATAAATATGACTGTCAGTGACGGTGAGCCGGCAGCTTTGACACGGAGTGAGCTTAGGTGAAACTTAATCACTACCGCCGGCCCCGCAGGAAATCAGACTTCACTGTACATATAAAGAGTTATAACGACAGCATATCTAGTGATGGAGAAACAGAGATTGAGCTGATCCGCCTTCGTTTGAGTCTACCCGTGTTCTCACCTGACAAAACTACTAACAGTGAAAGCCAGGGAGTAGCATTTGAAAGTGACTGCTGTCATGCTGGATTTGGCCAACCAAAAAACGCAGCTGAAGATTATCAGGAAAAAGGGGCCAGAAGATAAAAACCTCTAAAATCTCTAACTACAGCACCTTTTTTTTTTTTTTTTTTGAAAGAAATTAGGCTGAAAAGCAGATAAACCAGTTTATACATCTTACATTTTGTAATGCAGCTGTTGCACAACCAGTTTTCTTCCATTTGGGGTGAGGAAGACCTAGATTTTTAATCCTTTAAACATAATGTTAATGCTACAGCATCATCAATTGACATTTATAAGTCAAAAAGCACAGCAGCTTATTAAAACCGTTGTGAAACAAGTGTCCTAATTTCTCCTTTTAAAGCCAGCGCTAATGTAGACGAGGGCGCGACCCCGAGAGACACAAATAAGAACGGAAAGGTTTCTGCCAGACAGCAGAACAAATGTTCTACATCCCGAAATACACTAGCAGGTTATCTGCGAGCCTACCTGGCTTTCATCTATTTAGAAATGACACAATGGCCATCCTGAACAAGAAACCAATGGGCATGCATAATGAATGAACCCCGGTTAATTCATTTCCATGATGTGAAATTGTATTGTCAAGCTGCAACCACTGATGGCTCTGTAATGACAAAAAGCACCCGCATGCATTTTTAATCATCCGCTCTTCTGTCAAAGCCAGGAAATCTCTTTATGCCTCTGACTGTCCCAGTTTAGAAACTGGAAACAGTGTTGCTGCAACCCTAGAAATGCTAATGCCACCAGAAGAGGACGATTCAGCAAGGGCAGTAAATAACACACTCGCGCTGTTACACTGACTGGGCAGTCGTGACTCAGTTTGTCAATGAAGCGACATCAGGCAGTGCCAGCGTTCATCATTCATCCCTGTCATCCCATAATGATGCATCACATCTGTATATTCAGCCTCCCGCTGATGTTTGCTGGCAGATGGCTCCACCCACAAGGGGGCACAGTGAGCTCACGGAGAGGACCACTGACCACTCCTGCATGATAACCAAGGGAGCTGCCAAGATATGCTTAACACAAATTTGCATTTATTTTTTGACAACATACTCTTACTTAATGCCAGCGTAGACTGCAAGTCAAGAAGAAATTGGCATTAAAAGAAATTTTTTCCCCAGAAATTTAAACAACTGTTCACTGCCAGGATGAAAAACTGTGTGTTTCAGTGGTTTCTCTCTGGGTGCAAACAAGTGAGTGGGTTAGGTTAATTAAGCCAACCTAAATTAGCCGTAGGTGTGAATGTGAGCATGAATAGTTATCGGTCTGTGTGTTGTCCAGGGTGTACCACACCTTTCACACTATGACAGCAGGAACAGGCTCCAGTGCACCACAAGTACCCTGCATTGGATCAGCAGAGAGTAATGACTGTGATAAAAAGGTGGGAATCTTTAAACCTCTTACCCGTTTTGTTTTTTATTACCTGGAATAAAAAGTGAATTTTAAAAATGCGCCTTTGTGGCAAATTTCTTAATGTGTCATGCGCTGTGCCCATGACTAATGTTATCAAGTGAAAAAAGGCATCTTCTTTTTTACCCCAAAATGTCTCTCTTGTGTGTTTAAGGCTTTTAAGAACAAATACTAAAAGCTGGAATTAAATCTGAAAGAAAAATCACAACAGAAAGCTTAACTATAACTGTGAAGCATTTAAATTCATTAACCAAGCACATTTGCACACATAGTGGACCAATTCGCTAAGAAATAAATACATAGAAAAGAACAAATTTTCTTTTTTTCTTTTTATAGTGGAGTCCAATATCACCAGTGATGCTGTCTATGGTGTGCAGGGCTACAGAGTGCACGAGCAGGTCTCAAGCCTTCAGAAGGCAACCTGCAAACATCAAAAAACCCACTCATTCTCCTCCACTCTTCCTGAAGTGTGACTCATCGTCATGTTTGTATGAGAGCCGGCTTCTAAAACACACACTTTTATTTTATTAATAATTCAGTGTTATGAAAATCCGATAAATTAATTTTCACCATTAAAAAAAAAACATCATTAATAGCTGGTGCAAATACAGGATCTGCATCTTTTAAATGGTCTTTTAAATGTGCTAATTCTGCAAACAAAGTCTGCAGCCCAGAGGAGAACCAGTGACCACTTTTTTCTTAAAGCATGTAGTAAATATAGGATCTTGATAAACAGTGGATGCGCATTGAGAGTTGGACACAGCACTGCTTTATCCCATTTGTTCATGGAAGCAGAAGTCTCTGACCTAATGTTCCTTATGGATGACTGTCCCACAGCAGCTTCAACCACCACACGGTGATGCTTTCCAAAATAAAATGACCTAAGGACTACCCCGGGAAACTTCAGCCAGCCCATCTGTCTGACCTGAAATGACACATTGATTCATGAGGTATGTTAGTGCATACCACAAAAATACAGAAACACACAAGAGAGATCGAATAAACGTGCTATCATTGAAAAGTTTTTTGGGGTTTTTTTGGGGTTTTTTTACTTCACTGAAAACTGATTTGGGATTTCTCTATGAAATGGGAAAATACAGAGTTTTGGTCGCTTTAGAGCAGCTGTAAATATCTGTGAGATGGGCCTCGGTCATTGAACAATACACTGGGTCTTTATGACCGTTTTCAATAACGAGGCTTCACCCTTTTCCCAGGGCGATAACAGCAAATTAGCATGTTTACAACAACAGCTGTAAACATGACTGAGTGCAGCTTTGACAAACACAGACAATGGATGCACATCTTAGACATTTACAGTGTCATTACTGACACACTGCTGTTTCAATGGGCAGCGCATGCAGCAGGTAAACCCAAGATCAGAGAGATGTTAAATCTGGCCACCTGACTGACAAGTTATAAATGATTTCTGAGTAATGTTTGTACCAGCAATAGTTTACAAACCACGAACATTTCTGCAGTTTTAACAAGTAGCTGATACGTTAGCTTAACTGAACTTCTGTTTAGCCATCTTCTATTAAGGATAAAAGATATTTAATATCGCTGTTATTCATCAATGTGGTTGAATTGGCCATTAAAATAGTGCAGAGGTGACAATGCAAAGGGGGGGGGGGGTGTAAAGTCAGACAACAATAATAATTAACCACATAATACACAAAATCATGTGTTGATCACTAACAGACAAATAACATTTTTTTATTATTATTTTAATGATTTACACTTAAAAATGTGTCAGTGAGTAGTTATAACTTTTTAAGCATCAGCAGACACAATTAAATGTATTTCGATTTTGTTTCCAGTTTGTTTACTGCTATTTTATCTAGCACACACACACACACACACACACACACACACACACACTGATTTAATGTCACAGTCATCATTTTGGCAATATTGATTTCAACTTTAATTTGCTTAAAGAATTAAATTATTTAAATACTAATAAAGTTAACGCGTAGTTAAAGGAAACAGCCATGTGTGTAATATAATATGCACTACTGCAAATAGCAAGCGTCTTTTGGTTTAGAGCAATGGGGTCGCCACAGTAGATGGATCTGGATTTTTATATAGGATGCCCTTTCAAGTACAACCCTCCCAGGAATGTGCGTCTTTTCCAAGCCTCGAACCATGGCTCTTTAGAGTGTAATTCCACACAGTTACCAATAAACTTCAAGAAAATTATTTTTTTACTTCAGAAAACAGATAGCAACACGTAATGAGAGTAAAAACAACTTAAAAAAAAAAAAATAAATAAAAAAGTGACAGCTGTGTGGAGCTCTGGACTTCTGATCCTGTGTAACAAATGATTTATTACAACAGTAACATTTAAACGTCTGTTAAATGCACGCTGTACAAATGCCATAACTGCAATTCCCTTTGAAACCCTACGCCACAACCTCACATGCACCTACTTGGAAATATGTAAAACATGTCGCCTCAACGCCGCCTGCAATCATTGAGAACAGCCCAACTGACCTTTTAGCAACAGTTTTGGAATTTATTAGTGAGAGAATAACCAACATATAACAAAACATAATCAATATAAGCAACGATAACCATAATCTTAACATAAGCACATTCTTAAATTGAGATTGTTGAAATGATCAAAATGGACAAATGTGTTTTGCTTTTTTTGCAAGAAAGCACGAGACCACAATGAAGAGTGTATTGTTTTTATTTGGCACCCATTCTAAAACACTGAGCCATAACCACAAGGTAATTAATACATTAACACTTGCACTGATATAGGTGTCTTTCGTAGGTTAAGTCGCAGGCTGTGCGAAGATTCATCGCATAGGCATAGGCAATACCTGTGATCAACCATTAAACTGTGACCACTGGCCGCTCAACTGAGCTCCTGATCCCCGTTCTCTCTGCGTGTCACTAACAGCTAAAGAGGAAAATTCATATTTCCAGTTGATTCAGCCCCCACTGTGATCACCATGTGTGTGAATGTGGATAGTTCTCATTTTGGAGATGCACGCTATGGATCCTGTTAATCTTATCCATATAAAATGTATTTTCCATATTGACACTTTGGTCCACTATAAAGTCGATAAAAATATTAGCTTTGACCCTTCTCCTAATTAAGAATGACGTTTTTAAGGGAATGAATGCAGGAAAAGGCACACTACACACAGAAGCATGAGAGTTGGCCACCCAATCATAACCAATAGGCAATACCTGTGATCAAGCAGTGTTATTTTTTTCCCCATTTTTTCCCCATTCATGCTCTAAAACCCCAATAACAGACATGAACCAAGGTATGCTTCATTGAGGTATGAAGCAAATCATAAACAGCAAATATGGTCTGCTCATAAAAAGAATACTTTTCAATCGAACAGTTCCTAAATAAGAAAAAGTCACCTTTACCTGGAAATAATGGGTGCAGAAGAATTACAGACAACTCTGCCCCTGTGTTCACTATGGCTATGTCCGCATGTGCCCCATGCTTGTGGTGACAGGCAAAAACACAACATGCATACTAATGTGCTCTGGGATAGTGCTCCTGAAGCCCAGCACCCTCCTCAAACATGATCTTAATATAACCTATCCAGCATGTGTTTCATAAACAGTCCACTGCCCCATCTGCCTGATTTTATGATGAAACTGTCGAAATTACAGCACGAGTAGAAAGTTACCGCCTGTGTTTTGTGTCGCTCAAGCAGGAAACCCACATTTGGACTGTAACATTTTGACAGCATCCTAACCATTAATGACATAAGAGTCTACAATCTTACATTATGCGCAATGCGCTGTTAAGTTTCATATTACTCAGTTCCTTTTTTTTTTTTAAGATTTTTCTAAAATAATAAGAACTTGATTAAGTTCAGTTTTCAATTTGAAGAAATAATGAAGACAAAGCGAAGCCTGAGTGGGCTGCCGTCATTAGCATCAACACTGTCGGTCACTTCATTCGCAGTGATGTGCAGAGAGAAGTACAGCATCAGATCTGACTGAAAACCTGAATCTGCATTCAGCATAAAGTGCGAAAAGAAAGCAATCGGATTTATATAACGGGTTAAAGCCACTGACGACAGCACCAGAAGGATGATAAGCGCTGCACAGACGATCCCCCGACGCCTGTGTGGGGTAAGAAATTAGCTCATCATGTGTCATTCTGATCATGCCTTGAGCTTTGTCAGTCCAGTGATTCATGACTAAGGCAAGGCTCAAGGACATAGAGCTGGACAGGTTCAATGTCCCAAGGCCAGTGGCTCTACCAAAGGTATTTCTTTGCCCCTCTGGACTTGCTTATGACAGACTGATCAGTAGGAGCAGAATGGCTAAAACATGGGTTTTTTTGTGTCATAAGAGACATTTAAATGTTCTGAAAATAGGAAGGATGGCACATAAAACCTCCGTGCTTGGTCTTTAGCTTCAAAATGAAACACATTAAGTTTTTGTTACTAGTATCAAGAACCACTTTTATAATTTGTTAGAGGGAAAATAAATAATTTTTTTTTTTAAAAAGCATACAGATTTCACTGTAGGTCAGCTTCCCATCAAGGAATAAATACAACCGCCAGTGGTCCAGCTTATCTAACATCAGATAACATTTAGTAACTTTAGCAATATTTTATTGGAGAGAGAAGACACACTATGTTTTCCCTTTTTTTCCTCTTATCCTTCTTAATATTTCTCTTAACTAAACTGTTAGTGCAAAAACTGCCAAACTGAGTTATCTTTGGAATTTTTCACAGAATCACTGAAAAAAATTTTTTTTTTTTGTAAGTGCCTAAAGGTGCATTTTAATGATTCATAGGCTGGTGTTAAGTAGCTAACAAGAAAACAACTAAAATTTTCGCCGGAGAGTGGATAGGTACAAAAACTGTGTTGAAACTTGTGAAAAAGCAGCCAAAGAAAAAACGGCCAGAAGTCTGGATAACTATTGCTCAAGACCACTTGGAGCATATCCCAAATGCCGTAGGGCAACAAACAGGACGGGTCCCAGGGCCAACGCAGAGACAAACAACTATTCACACTCACTTTCACACCTAAGGGCAACTTAGAATCCCCACTTAACCAAACCCCACTAACCGCATGCCTTTGGACTGTGGGAGGAAGCCGGAGTACCCGGAGAGAACCCACAAAGACACGGGGAGAACATGCAAACTCCATGATGGTGGATTTGAACCTATATGAAGAAATTAGGGTTGGCTCAAGACTTTTTCATAGTACTGTATAAAAGGCTGAACCACTAGAAAAAAACAAAGCAAGAGGGATAAAGAAAAATTATTCACCACGAAAAATGTCATAAAACCAAGCTGGCAATTCCGATAAATGAAAGCACAAATTCCTGCTCACTTTATACATTAAATTTACTGTTGAGCCATTGCAGAGCAATGAAAAACTACGTTTAACGCCATGCTGTTGTACTGTACGCCCCTGCTAACAAGTTGCAGTTTAAATCCACACCTTCCCAGACTCATAATACATGCAGATTAAATGGTCTGCACGTATATAGTGCAGTGTCTTGGCATAACTTTCTCCTCCACCCATTCTAAGACACTCATCATAAACCAACTGGGGCAGTGCTGATATGAAACTTATCTGCCACTTGGAGCAACTTCAGGTTCAGTGTCTTGCCCAAGAACACTTGGCATGTGGAGTGGCCAGGGATTAAACCACCAACTCTGCAATTTGTAGACAAGACACTCTAAGATAAGCGTCACTAATTCAGCATCTGACTAAATGTGAAATATGGTTTCAGTGTCCCCTTCTGTTCCTCACTTACGGCACTGAATAGGAGCAGTGCAATTGACCTTTAAGATAGAAAATCACTTCATAAGTTTAAGACTTTCAATATTTGTGAGAGTTTTTTTCTCCATAGTTTACAGATGGATCTCTGCAACAGCTAGATCACCATTGATCAGTCTGCCATTGAGAGGAACTTGAGGTTCTTGTGGAGGGGATTGAGCCACCAATCCTGCAGTTTGTAGACAATGCACTCTAAGATTAGTGTCCCCAATTCAGTATCTGAATGTGAAATATGGTCACAATGTCCCCTTCTGTTCCTCAGCTACGGTATGCTGGAGCTATGGTGTAAACTGCTCGCATCACCAGTGCATAACCCCCACACGCAACTTGGGAGGGTTTTAAAGAGGAATTGATGTTTGCAGTCGTCACATGTTCGATAAATTGCAGAACACTGTGCAATAGGTCAGAACGGGACTTCCAGGAAACATGCTAAAGCAGCAGCTACGCTGGGAGCTGTTGGACATGCCTTAGAAAATGACCTTGAACCCAAAACTGACCAAATTTAATTTAGATAAGGCTTTTGATCGTTATAGATCCGTGCTTATTGTAACAGTTTATACTGTCACAGAGGTAGTTGCTCATATTAAACACGATCACAGATTCAAATAATGAGATCAGCACATGTACAAGCAATCCCCCCCGAAAACTACTGTGCTCTAAATGATTAGTTTCACATATTTTTATACCAGATATGTTTAATGAAGTACGAAACAAAAATGAGTCCGCCATAACCACTGAACTGTATATTGGTTATGCTCCACATTCTGACATGTTCGGGGGCGTTGCACTATGAACAGAATAGTAATTTACAGCTCTTCTAATTTTGCTGGGAATACCTTGAAACTCTTACAGATGCAGTGGGTGTCTGGTGAGGTTGAATGTAATACTCATCCTTGTACTGCATCACTCAGAAACCTTTCCCAGGATGAGTACAAGGCAGCATTCAGAGCAGGATTTCGTCAGTTTCTTTTGTGCCTGCGGTTTTCGCACCCATGAGTAAAACCAGAGGGTTTAAGGGATTTCTCTCTCATCTTGTCAATAAAAGCAGATTATTCCTTTGTCCTCTAGGCTTCCTGCCGTGCTGCATTGAGCCGCTTCCACATCAGGGATCGCTACGCACATTACAGCAGATCCTGAGGGACAGACCTGCTGTTGTTATTATTATTATTATTATAACATAATCTTTGCCGAATCTGAATGCGCCCCGTGCACTGAAAAACAGCAGAGTTTACAGGTTATAAAACCCTACTTAGCAACCTATACAAAACGTGCAACAACGTATGCGAAACATCTGTATTCAAAATATTTTACTTCTAGCTTCTCTGAGTTTCTGGGGCTGATGAATGAATAGCTGTCAATTCAGAGACTTTTACTATTAAGTCATAAACGCATACTAAGACAGTCTTTTTATTTTACTTATCTATGGATCCAAAGGTGAAAGGCCCAAAGACCCTTTGAACTATAACTTGTAGATTTTGTGGACAATTCATAATTCATGCAGCCCAGTTCATCAACAACAAAACTAGCCACTACAACCACTGCTTAACCCAGAAACTGTTAACAGCTTAGGCTACGTTCACACTGCAGGCGAAAGCGCATCAAATCCGATTTTTTTGCCCCTATGCGACCCATATCCGATCACGGTATGACAGTGTGAACAGCACAAATCCGATATTTTCAAATCCAATCTGGGTCACTTTCGTATGTGGTACTGAATCCGATACATATCCGATGTTTTAGAAAGCGACTGCTGTTTGAACGGTCGTGTCGCATTAAATCCGTCTTTTACGTCACTGACAAAAGACAGACGCCGATTATCAGCGCTGGAGAAGACAAACAAGAAAGCATGGTGGCGAAAACTGGAGATGGAGCGAGTCAATGGACAGAAACTGAAGGTTTGGACTTGATTAGCACACGGGGAGATATAACTATTCAAGCTAAACTTTTAGGGTCGTATTGTAACCGGCCTGTGTTCGCCATTTTTACTTCCGTAAACAGAGTGCGTTGTGCACAACGTCTTCTTTTGCGCACACGGGCCGCTTTGAGGGCTGTGAACGTTCACACTAGAGCGCGCTTGCTGTCACATTTTATTTGTAGTGTAAACAACCACACAGAAAAAAAATCGGATTTGATCGAAAAATCGGAGTTGAGCGTTAAGACCTGCAGTGTGAACGTAGCCTTAGAGCTCCACGTAAATATTTTACTAATATTTTCGGCATTACCATTTCTGCTGTTACACACTTACACATGATGGAATTAAAGAAAGTCATAAGACCTTATACCTACACAGTGAAGTGTTTGTCAATGCAATCAAAAACTACTCTGACTTACTGTCTGTGATCTGAACATTTTGTTAAAAGCAACAGTTTGTTTGTTTGTTTTTTACATATAGGAAGATATTTCTGGTATTAAAAACAAATCCTGACATTATCTCAAAAGGATTATTTAAGTGTGTACTTGAAAAATATGGACATAACCACCAGGATATCACCCACTGGTTTGTGGATTTACTTTAGAAGCAGAGATGTCCATATGTGGACAAGGAGGCGGACTCTTAAGTGACCAACTAAAGCTAACAGCCAGCTAATAAGACAAACTCAAAAACAAATGCAAGAACTCAAAAATGGATCACACATTTCTTTAAAGAAACTTCAATATAATTTACAATGCAAATAGAAAATTTGTCAGATATCTGAACTACAAATGGGGGGAAAAAATGCACTCATTCTCATACAGTTTTCATCAAGGTAAAATTAGTAACATAACTGAAAAACTTTAGGACTAGAAAATGAAGCAAACTAAATAATTTTGATGCTGACAAAGGATTTTTTTTTCCTTTGGGTGTTAGTTAAATCATTGTTACAGACCAGGGGTGGGGGAATTCCAGGCCCTGAGGGCCGGTGTCCTGCAGGTTTTAGATGTGTCCTTGATCCAAGACAGCTCATTTGAATGGAAAAAAATTACATCCTCAACATGTCTTGAAGTTCTCTGAAGTTCTTGTGGCTATTTTTAACTGTTAATTTAAATTCAACTCAAAAAATAACTAACATTTTTAAACAGTATCCACTGAAAAAGTATTGAACTCACAGCCACTGTGTATCCGCTCTGTAGCTGCTGATTTTGTTGTTACATATGACTCATCCTCTGATTTGCACAGTTGATATAAACAACTTTACACTGTGTGGAGAATTTGAAAATTGTTTTTGGAAATTATGGGAGGCACAAGACAAAAGTTCCTGGTTCCTTGGTAGCTCATTAAAAGTTTTCATTCCTGCTGGGAAACAAAGAGCTTGGAGCTGCTGCAAAGCATTGCATCCTCACTGCAGAGGGACAAAGCTGAGGGAAATTAACAGCCACTCATGGTGATGACAGCAGGAGAGACCCCAAGAGGGAGTTGGACAATGCCAGGATGGAAAATTAGAAACGTTTTCTTAGAATCAGCATATGCTTGCTACATGCTTTCACCATTTTATCTGACCCAAACATACTAAGCTATATATTTGTCCCAAACACTGATGTAACTAATGTCGCACTTTCCAAGTCGTGAACTGGAACCACAGGAAGTGTGCGCGCTTCACACACAGCAGCCTTGCCGTCAACCACAACACTTACAGTCTTAACTGTACTCATTTCCGAGTCATAACCTGTTACGTCTGAGCACACAGACGGGAAACGCGGATTTAAACTTAAAAGGATTTACAATGTCAATAACAAATGAGAAAAAATATTTTTAAAGCCTTTTTTATGAGCATGTGTCAATTATAGCGTGTCATATTCTCCACACACACATGCAAACACATGCGTACACAAATAGTAATAGAGTGCGTATGATGATGGCATTATAATTATTAACACCGTTTTAGCAAACACTCCGGTGTTGAAAACAGCAGGTCAAAAATAACCAGTGAACTTTCGCACCAGCTGCTGTCCAAATTACAGTATGTGGCAGCTTGATACCCACTGATTTATGTTTTATTATAAATAATACTGTCACCTAATGCAACATGCTGCAAACGAACTCCAACTTTAGAAGCAGAAATAAATTAAGATCATTTTTGCTGTTGTGTAGAAACAGAAAATCAAAGGAACATAAGCACTATTATTGTGCAGGGAACACCAGAGAGGAAAATGGTTGTTGTTGTTGTCGGCAATAAGCAATATACTCCTGAGAATTAAAGCTTGCCTGGGGAAGAGCCTGCGGTGTTTCTTCAGTCGCTAACACTTCCTGACTCACTTTACAACCCAGCATCAACACACATCAGTACAGCTGTGTGCTGCTCAGTGAATTTCAAAACATGCAATGTCCAAAAAATGAATAATAAAGACAGAGAGGCTGAAAAATAGGTTTAATGGTTTGTGAGTGATTTTAACTTTTCAGCTTCTCTGTTTGTTTTATCAGAGACAGGAAAACAAACGGGCTGTTCCACTCTGTAGGTGCCCTCGGTGACAGGCGCCAGGCCGGGGTGGGTATACTTGTATCCCCCCCCCGGTTCACTGACTGTACATTGGGGGTTTTCCCAGTGGACGGGAGGGTTGCTTAACTGCGCCTTTGGGTCCTGACTGTCATTTTCGCCTATGGGCCAAGTGACATTTCAAAGAGCCTCAGGGTGGGCTGCTGGAGAGTGCTCCACCCAGGGAACTTTATTATTCTGCTGGGAGACTTCAACGCTGACGTAGCTGGGAGTGACTGGGAGCAACGGCCTGCCGGATTTGAACCCGAGTGGTGTCCTGTTATTGGGCTTCAGTGCTTATCACAGTTTTTCCATAACAAACACCATGTTCGAGCATAAGGGTGTTCATAAGTTCATACGGCACCAGGACACCCTAGGTTATAGGTGGACAATCGGTTTTGTAATGCGGTCCTATTTTTTGGATGGTGAGGAGAGGTGCTAAGCTGTCACCAGAGTTGGCGCAGGTGGTGGGGAAAGATCAGAGCTGGTGTTCCCAAACATACTGTCTTGATGCATGATCATTCATCCAGGTTCAAAAGGTTGATTCTGTGCATCTGGACGTAGCATTTTCAGTGGGAGAAAACGCTACGTCCAGATGAACAGAATCAACCCAAACATATTGTAAGAGAGACTGGGAGCTCTCCGTTCTATCGAAATGAGAGCTGAGCATAAAAACAAAGCTGTTGATTTACTGATCAATCTGCATTCCTACCCTGACCATATATGATCACGAGCTTTGGGTAGTGACCAAAAAAAAAATTACGGCGTGGACACAAGCAGCTGTGCTCTCCCTTTGAGATAGGGTGAGGGGCTCAGTTATTCGACAGGTACTGGGATTAGAACTGCCGCTCCTCCACATCAAAAGGAGACAGGTAATTTGGGCAGCAGACTAGGATGGCTAATGGATGCATCCTAGGTTAGGTATTCTGGGCATATCCTACCAGGAGTAGGTCCCACAGCAGACCCAGAAATCGGTGGAGAGATTAGACATCTTGGCTGTCTTAGGAATGTCTCTGAGTTGGACTAGAACGTTGAAAACGTTGAAATACCTGTGTTGATAAAACGTTTTTCCAGCCTCCCACTGAAAAATCACCCAACGACATAAAAGGTTACAAAAGATACTAGAAGGCCACAACCCAAGTAACTTTCCCATACATTTTAACTGCTATAAAATCATACTTCAGACAGGATTCAATTTTTTCTCAGAGGTGCATTTGTGTTCAAATTTGTCTCAGAAATAAAAAAAAAAAAATGTTGCTACGTCTCAATCCACTGCTGTAATTGTAGCTCATATGTTTTCCATAAAGTTCAACTAAACAAGATCTGATGCCATATTACTATTATTATATTACTATTTGCTGATCTATCGGTATAGTCATCATAAATGAAGATACTGATACGGATAAATACGCTTCAGTAATCCTGTGAGTGTTGATGGTGTATTGTTTGTCCACTAGAGGGCCTAATGCAACTTCACTGTCATCAACAAATATGCTTTCAAGATCACAAATAAGAACCAGCTGATCTGACCAGAGTCAGGCAGATCATATCTGAGTAAATAAATCGCAACGTAACCACAATAACGACATAGATCAGAATATCAGATTTTTAAAACACCCGATATCGGTCTTAAAAGTCGTGTATCATTAAGGCTGTACTAATAATTTAACTAACCTGTACCTTTAGCCCTAAATACAATTAAATAAATAAATTATATAAAAATCCATCCACTGCACAATTGTTGGTCAATTAGTACATTTTTTCATTCTCAAAACAAACATTTTTACCATAAAACTGGACAGTTTAATGAAGCAGCCAGTGGGGGGCAGACTGGAGTTTATCTCAAGAAGCTATCGGAGGTAGATCTGTTTTTGGACAAATTTTCCAGCCCTGGGGGCAACTGATTATTACTTATCTCCTACTATCACACTTATTTTTTTTACTTTTTAGTTTAATGATCAAATGTTTCATTTTCCCACAACAACTAAAGATCTTCACCGTTGCCGTTTCCTCAACACAGTTTCATTTTTATTCAATCTCATGAAGCACTTTGGGCAGAAATTTTTAAACAGGCAATAATCTGCTACAGTCTGCATTACGTTCGCAGGATTGGTGATGTTGGCAAGACTACAGTAAAAACAGCAAAATTAGTAGTTTTGGAAGTAGCATGTGTTTCCCAGCAGCGATTAAAGATCACATGTTACAGAATATAGGTCATAGTATCCTTGAAGCTATAAGGCAGAGGCTCAGTTTTTTGGCTTCCACCCACTGCTGTATTGCACAGATGTTAAAATAATCATGGAGGTTAAAGCACATAGAAACTGGATCTTCTCCTAAACCCTTGGCAGCTACACACAAGTGCTCAGTTTGTGTTTCGTGTTGTATACATTTGCCCTGTAACTACCAGCAGCGTGAAACCCGATCCTCTGTTTGCCTGACACGGGTCCCTGTATATAGGGAGTGAGCACACTGACAATGTCCTTTCTGAGCTATGAAAACAATGCTTCTATCCTTGAGCCACTTGGAACATCTCCCTCTGCTATCCTGTTCATCTATTTGCACTTGTTTTATTTTATGATTCTTTGGCGTGACAAAATACCTGATCTGCTCTTGTTAGACCGAAATGGCACGTTGTCCTGTAATGAAAAAGAGATTGTTGCACCATTATTCAGATATTAAATACCCACAATCAAAACATGCAGCGTGGAACCCCAAATCCCACAGTGGCTTAGCCATGATTTAAGCCACCCTGGAAGCAGCCCAACCACTCTCACAGTGAGGCGTAAAGAGCTTAGGATAGGCATGGATGGATGGATCCCCCCACCCTCCCAGCTTCTCGCTGTCTGTCTCAGCTGAAATATTAGTTTGTCGCTTTAGAACGTTTAAAATTGTGAGAAGTTGACAATGAAGAAAAAAACAACAACAAAAAAAAATCGCCTTTGCTGTTGTGGGTGTAAGAGGAAAAAAAAAATCTTGTTGCGGAGCACAAGTGATGACTCAACTCTCAGGCGGCACTTCAGAGAGGAGGGGTCCTTACTGAGAAACTTTGCCCCGTGCTAACAATGGAAATGGAAATTCCTCTCACGTGTTAAAATGTAAATCATGACCTGTACTGTAGCCGGGAAGCTGGACATACAACAACTGCAGCAGTCGTGTGTTTTTAAAGTTGGAGTCGCTGATCTTAAAGTGAACATTTAAAGTTACAACATGTTGTATGACCAACTCATTTTCTTTAAGTGGCCATGGTAGTAAGTTAAACTGAACTCGCTAAGGGAAAATCTACTTGAAGTACCAATCAAGAGTTTCATGGCTCTTCTACACCTGGCTTTCCAGAGACAGGAAAGAGAAGACTGTGATTAGCGATGGAGACGCAGTGAGCTCAACAAGCAGCTGCTTAGTCATTGTGTAGCTAATGATTTTTAATGGAATCTGCCGGCCAAATTGAGAATTTCTCATCATGAAAGCACTCGCTGAATGGATTCTGGGGATTGGGGGAAGAATGTTATCATAAAAGCCTTCTCCACTATTTTAAATACCATGCCACTTCACTAAACTCATTATACTTGACTGATTGTTTGTGCCTAATGAGAGCCTGCTGAAAATATGTTGCCCAAACATAGACGGGTTCCAAATTAGAAATGCTTGCATCCACCACCCTCCACCACCACCCTGGAGGAATGGTAATTATCACACCTGATACTTGCTGGTGCCCAAAACTAATGGTGTGATTGCTGCAAGAATTTGGCCTCACGATCACAGAGGGTTAAGGATCAAGCAACTCTCAATCTGTAGACTATGCAGGCACAGATGGCTACAGGTCAAGATGACCTCAACTAAGCACGTCTAAGGACCACTGAGATCTGTCTATGTGCTGTACTGAAGGCAAATATTAATGACATTATTATCTACACAGACAGTCAAAACATCGCCGAGAACAAATCCGTGAAGACACTAAGAAACCTGTATAAATGTAGCTAATTTTCGATAGTCAGTGTTTGAATGCATAACACAGAAGATTCACTGCTTTTTTGTGCATTTGCTTTAATAAAGAATCCGAAAAACCAACTATCGGCAATGAAAGGGTTTGATTTCTACCATGTGAGAACACATGGAAGTCATTTAATGCATTTAGGAATGTAGACATGGTCAAGATGACCTGCTGACGTTCAAAACGAGCATCAGAATAGGGAAAAAAGGTGGTTTAGGTGACTTTGAATGTGGCATGGTTGTTGGCTGGTTTGAGTTTGGTTTTCCATAAAACCAATTGTATTGTCTACAGAAAATGGCCAGAAAAAAAATAGAAAAATAGCAGAAATTATAAAGTAAGCAGTAGGTCTTTGTAAAAAAATGGCTCATTGATGTCATAGGTCCGAGGAAAAGGACAGACTGCTGGGACCAGACCTGATAGGAAAGCAATAGCAATAGCAAATCAAACCAACGTATGCAGAGGAGCATCTCTGAATGCAAAACATGAGATAGGTATATTCTGCTGCTGTAGTCTGACAGCTAGAAACAGCTAGAAACATGAAACGGAGGATACAGTTTGCAGAGGGTAACCCAACCCAACCCAACCCAACCGGCATAACAGAAGACTGGAAAAACATTGATGAGGGTTGAATTCTGCTGGTCCATTCGAATCAGAATCTTGTGTGAACATGAAAGCATGGCTCCATCCTGCCTTGTATCAAAGGTTCAGGCAAGCTTTTGTTATGTAACAGTGTAAGGGACATTTCATTAGCACACTTAAGGATCCTTAGCCACAGTCTATCAGAGTATTGTTGTTGACCCTTTATGACCACTGTGTATCGATCTTCTGATGTCTGCTTAAAGCATGATAATGTACCATATCACAAACATCAAATATATCATCTGTATTCTTGAGCACAACTTTACATACCAAATGACCTCCACAGTCGCCAGATCTCAATCAAGCAGAGCATCTTCGGGATGTGGTGGAACAAGAGATTCACATCATGGATGTGCAGCTGACAAATCTGCAGCATCTGTGTGATGCTATCATGGCAATATGGACCAAGATCTCTAAGAATACTTTCCAGCAGCTTGTTGAATGTATGCCACAATTAATTACAGCAGTTCTGAAGGCGATAAAAGGTCCAACCCAGGAAAAGCAAGGTGTACGCAATTATGTGTGTACACAAGAGTGTAGTCCATGATTTCTGGGAAATTCTTTAAAAAAAAATGGTACTAGTGCATAGTGTGGTGCGTTAGTTTTACTTCACTTGTATACACTAATGACTTACTAAGATGTTTTTGGTTTTAAGTAGGAACAGCAAATGAAACAAAATAACTTTAGTCTCACATGGCATTGTTTCCTTCTGTAGGGGCCTGACAAAACAGGCCTGGCAGCTGCTGTCACCCGAAAATAGCGTCAGGCTTAGAGTTGGGCAAAGAGCCGAGTGACGCTGCCACGTTGTTCATTCTGTTGTGCTGGGTGCGGTGAAAGTCACACATGATCCCGTTGGCACCAGAGTCCACAGGTGGCAAACAGCGTCCTGTCTTTGCTACAAGGCCTTGGGCGTGTTGAAAGAATATCTGTTACATACAACACCACCAACATCCTAACCTGAAGCCGAGAGTCAACTGGGAATGTCAAGGAAAGGGCACGAAGAGTGAACGCCAACTCCTTTCATGCTGAGCTGTGGAAAATGTGTAACAATAAAGCAGCGCTAACAATGAATTCTCAGTCATGTAAAGGATAAGTGTGCCCATGACTTCTGAAAGGCACTCTGAATATTTCTGCTGGAGCGGCACCATAAGCGGCAATGAGAGAAAAGAGCAAGTCCCCACGAAAGTGTTTAGTCTTTCTTTCTCTCTTTCCCCTTTTTAACTCTCATCAGACAAAAAGCTTTTCCATGTAGCGGCTCAATTGCTGCAGCTCACGACCCTCTCAAAGGAGGAGGAGGTAAGTGTCCGCCTGATGAAAATGCCCTTCTGGCCCACCTACAATTTCGTTCGGTGTCACTTTCTCCCCCTGCGGTTGCGATATCAAATCAACCGGTCGAGCCAGAAAATAACTCTTTCACCCTGTCACCCAATAGGACTTCCTCCACACGCACTGACCCCAGAAAACCAAGATGACTCTAAATTGTGAGAACTTTTTGTCTGACAGCTGGTGATGTTAAAATTAGAAGTGAGCTATCTGAAGCTAGCATCGTTTGCTCACAGTTTAACCTGTAGAGGTTTAAGATGGGGAAAAATTGGCCATCATACACTTATGCTTGCCAGCCACAACTTCAATACCCGAGAGGGGTGGAGCTAACTGAGGAAACCAGTTATACTGCACATACATATGCTAGCTATTTGCCAATCAAACTATACTTTGATTTATTAGTAATGTGGACAGAAAGTGACACTATTGGAAGCAGTAATTTACTAAATGAATATGTTGTATTGAATAAAACCTGAAACTAGTGAATGAGCCCATTATATCATTAGAAAAGTCTTTTAGCCATACGAAGGGGTTGCCCCCTGCTGGCTGACAGAAAGACATTTTCACACTGGCTTCCCTTTTTTAGCCATGGAAATCTTTTACATACTCTACAGTCTATGCCAGCACACTTGATTACAGCTACTACCCCATCAGTCTCCCTGCATCACGCTCACCTCTTAGGTCATCAAGCTCCACCCCTTTGTCAACAGAAAATAGACATGCTCACGAAAATGAAAAATATGCTGAACTCAACAGTTAAACAGTTTTAAACTGTATGGGTGTGGTTTGTGTGGGGGTTTTTTTTGTTTGTTTGTTTGTTTGTTTTTTTTAAACGTGCAGGAAGTACAGTAGTACTCACGTGCCAAACGTTGGTATGTCTATTGAGACTGTAACAATATGGCATGCCTAGCAGAAACTTGTAGCTACTGTATGAAACAAGCTTTTCTAAAAAAACATGAGTTATAAATAAGCAAAAACAGCCTGGTCTACCTGCAGTACTATAGTTAGAGAATTCATCCAAGTCTAACTTTAATGTCTTTGACTCTGTTCAACCTGTGACTGGGGTTAAAGGGCAAAGACTGAAAACTTAAAAGCACCAGAAGTCATCTTTGGGCATCCAATAATAGAAAACCTTTCTCTGGCCAGAATAATAGCTTTGTGACATCCAAGCCCCCCTGTGGACTTCTAGAGTCAAACGCACATGGGCTAAATGTCACTCAGCAGGGTCCCGTCATTTAAGAGAAATCTGATTTTCCTTTAGAATACACAAACTTGGGCCTAGCTGTGGCGCATACTTTCTATCTGAACTTTCTTGACAATTGTAGTCTCAAGGGAAATACAAATAGGAAATACATCTATAACCTGCTGCTTTTTTGGGGGGGGGGGGGGGGGGGGGGGATGAAGTAACC
>VUQR01034838.1:40215-61556 GCA_015108515.1 Hemichromis elongatus
GGGGTTGGTACAAGTACAAAAGGCCCCAAAGTGCGTTTGCTTTGACGCTTGCAAACAGTAATGTGATGACATTTGTCGTGAATAGGGAGGGTGGTCTTGTGTGGATGCAAAAATTGATATGGGGGGAGGAAAATGCAATAATACATAAACTGACAGATGGGATCCTTCTGTGTCTCTAATCTAGAGGAAACCCATGTCTTTACATAGAGTATGTTGCTGACCTGAAATCTGAAAACTAAACACGAGAGCTCGCCTTTCCTCATTTTATTTGAGTGCTTTGAGATCAGATACTCGATCTCCTGCAGATAAAACTTTACAGACTAAAAGGTCACCAGGAAGTGTCCACTCTGCTAATCAAACAGCCCTAAAGGCAAGGTCTGATCTTTTACAATCTGCTGAGGCCGGTTGGCCAAATGAACACTGGGCTTCATCAGCTTCTGCAGGGCAGCTTGCACCTGTCTGTCACTCAGCAGTCACAGTCAGAGGTAAACATTCAGCTAAGTCTACAGTGATCACGTCTCCTGTGTAATGTGTTACATTTAGCTAAAATGTGTCATGCTACAGATGTCAAGGCTCCTTAGCTGAAATGCACAATTATAGCAGGGGGGGGAAGCTGCAACCATCAAACTCAGTCACTCAGAAAACCAAATGTCTTGTCATGTACTTTAAACATTAACCAGCTTTGTAACCTTTGTGCTCTGAAATACTGTGTTTGTACTCTAGAGCTAATTGAACAGAAAGCTTCAATTGAAATGTATGATTTATGTGTTTATTTTTGGCCTTGGGCTTATCAAATATGATTCAGCATTCAATTTTTTTTGGTCTTTTAACTTTTAACTTGTGGTCTGCGTATTTTTGTGTCCTCGTTTTTAATTTTTGTGATTGTTATTTTTG
Source organism: Hemichromis elongatus (assembly GCA_015108515.1). Classification (NCBI taxonomy): domain Eukaryota; kingdom Metazoa; phylum Chordata; class Actinopteri; order Cichliformes; family Cichlidae; genus Hemichromis; species Hemichromis elongatus. The sequence goes on from VUQR01034838.1 coordinate 41,110, forward strand.
TCTTTTAGTTTTTCTTTTGAACCTTTTGTAAAAAAAGGCCTTGTACTGCCACAAAGAGCTCTACGGCACGAGCAACAGAATCTTCAAGCAGCAGGTATCAATCTGCTAAACTGAGATTCAGAAACTTAAATTAAAATTGCAAAACGCTGCAGGCATCCTGCAGCTGAGCCTTCCTTTTTGCATAATCCATGCCTCAACTGTCTCAATTTATCCTCTTCAACTTACACTTAATAATGTAGTCAGGTTTAATTACTAAAATTAATTAGAAACAGCACACTTGATTGTTCATTTGGATTCATATGCACCACCACTTATTGATTTCTTTGTTTTTTGTTTTTTTGTTGGAGAGGTGCAAGTTTAAAATCGGTGGATTTGCTCTTTGCTGGCTTTTATTAAACAAGACTGCAAATATAAAACAGTTTAGAATAGCAGCTCAAGATACATACAGATATAAGGTATTTAAAAACAAACAAATACACAGAAACACTCACTTTTATTTAAGCTATTCCTTGCTCTTACTCCCCAGTAAAACTCCTCTCAGATGGCCTGGAAACAGGCTTTAATGCGCTCCCTGAAAGGCTGAAATAGAAAACACACATCTGCCCTGTTTAGGTAAGCTGCAGTTGCCATGGTTACAGACGAGCACTTGCTAAACAGTTGTGTCAAGCCATCATTGAGACAGAGCACTTGAGCTGTGCACACACACACACACACACACACACACGAAGAAGCAAGCTGAGGGAAGCGTTGGTGTTTTAAAGTGAAAAACAAGGAAACGGAGAACGGGCCGTGGAGATGATGTTAGCATAATGTCTCTGCGCTCTGTCCACTGTGGGGACAATTTGAGTTTCATAATATTTGGAGGAAGATGAACAAAATGTTCCCTTTGTTGCTAAAGCCGGGAGAAAAAAGTGTTTGATTTAATCACCTTTCACACACTAACATAGACTGTATATAAAAGAAGGATGAAGCTACATGACGTCATCCATTGGTTCGTGAAGTCCCATTTTGACGCTATAATGTTGCAGACATTTATGTGTTAAAGAATATTAAATAAGTGATTTGTAAAAGGGAGGGAGGAAATTTCAAGTCTGTAGCTGTATATTTAAACACGGGATTTTATAGGAATGACTAGCTTGTGGACCTAGCGTTAAGTCTCAATTCTAAATAGTTCTTCTTGGGTTCTTCTGATTTGGCATCTTTTTCCAGATGTTGCCACTTGATGGATGTGCACATATCATTTAGATTTAAAGCAACGTTTTCTTATAAGCATGACACATTTTAAGGTTGTTAAAGTGTTCTGAAATATTTGTCAATAAGTGAACAAATTCAGTTAAGTGTCCAAATAAAGATGTATCCCATCTTCTTATCATTCAAACATGATCAGCAGTTTAGTTCTTAAGCCCACAAATATGAACTAGGCGGATCATTAATATTCCAGATCCCATCATAACAGTTTAGTGTACCGCTCGCCCACCATTCAAGATTAACAACCTCCACACGCCGAGCCAACTGGAGATGCTGCACCGCATTTAAAGGGGTAGTTGAAAGTGGGATCAAGCCCGAAGCACTGCGTCAAGCTCTGGCACAGTGCTCCCACTCATATCATCTCATCACTCCACAGTCGCAGTACTTGAACATTTACAGCCAAATCATTATACAGTGTTGAGAAATATCGTGTGGCATCTAAAAAGAATCTGATATAGTACAATACACAAGATGATAACAGGTGTTTAAGGGATGTGTTCCCCATCTAAACCTGTGAGCAGACACACCAGGCACCATCGCATGACCAAATGCAATTGTAAAATTGCACATGTCCCTCCCTCCTTCCTTTGGCATCTGTTTCTCTCTGCTGTCCAAGGTTATTATGGGGTGTATGACCTTAATACATGCCTTAAATCTCTCTGCTTTGTTGCCCAGGCTTTGTTTGGATATGTAAGCCTTGCCGTCTGAGAGAAAATCTACCAGGAGATGCACTTCACACTGATACATTTATGGGTTTGACAAGCAAAAATAAAAGCAAGGAATATTCAAGCGTGCCCAGTTTGTGCCCAGTCTGATGCAGGCTCCTCTGGTTGTCCTATAATAACAAATGTTTTTCACAAGACAAATTTGCTATACGGGAGCTCAACCAAGTGAATTGCTGTCATCAGTAAGTTTGGGGTTGATTATGATGGGCTGTCACGCTTCATCTCACCGACATCCTAACCAGCGGCCTGCTACGTGTAAGCCTAAGTTGCTGAAGATGTCAATCACAGACTGAACAAAAGATGATGGCTGAGAATGAGCTTACCAGGACTCTTCCTGTCAGCGTCTGAGCAGATATCATGACTCCGGCCCAATCTTTGACCGAGGTCATCCAGCCCACCTCGCTGGCCGCTGCATCATCCTTGTCCGTGCGTTTAATTCCATCGCCTGTGGTGATCCGATGGACCTCCTGGAGAAAAAACAACAAATCCCAGTATTGGTTATCAATTGCTGCAATACAATAATTGATCCCTTGAGCCCTGTAGGTCAATGCTCTGCCCTATAACAACTGTAGTTTGGGATTTTTTTGGATGTCAATCAGGAAAAACCTTCTAGTCAGGAAAAAATCTTCATAAGATAGCCTCACATTTAAGCATAACCTGTTGTCATGTTTACAGTAATTGTGACAATAGTTTGCATATTAACTTATGATGTTTAAGTTGAGAAGAATCCAGCGATTAGTTTTACAGAGCCAGTAAATCAGGTGAGAAGCAGAGTCATTTTTCTTACACTTATAAAATCAAAAGATCTTTTAGCAACTAGAGGGGTCACATCCTGCTGACCTTTAAAATACCCAGAGGCTACATCCAACTTTAATATACCATTTCCAGCTGCTGCCATTAATTAGATTAACAATCTGTAAAAAATAAAATAAAATAAAATAATAATAATGATAATAATAACAAACAATAATAATACAATAGCACAGAGAAAGCGCCAATAATTACATGACCCCATATGAGCAAGCACTTGGCAACAGCAGGAAGGAAAAACTCTCCTTTAACAGGAAGAAACCTCTAGCAGAACAGGGAGTGGCAGTTATCTGATGGTTTGTATATCTGTGCAATGACAACACTTCTAATGCAGCAGCCAAAATGCTAATATTATAATAGCTTTATAATGGAAACCAAACCAAACCAATGGATGATGTGTTGTGTCGGCAAGTTTTCATGATATACAATAAATATTTATAGGACAACATTAGACTTTACATTAACATCAACTCCAACTCTTGCAGAATTTGGTCAGCAAAAAAATTAAATACATCAATTATAATATAGGCCAAGGCCTTCAAAACAAAGCTAAGCACATGCTTGTACACATGCATACAGTAAACATACACAGACAGCAGTAAAGAGACTCCAGGAGTGTATCCATGGCAGCCACGGAGCTCCTGGTGTTTCTGCTTCACTGAGTGGGCTGCCTGCCTGCCTGTCTTTCTGCCTGCCTGTCCATCTGTCTGTTTGTCTGCTGGGACTGGCATGATTCACAGAGCAGGAAATCGAGACAGGATGCAGAGGTTAGCCATGCTCCCTGATGAAACACCCCACAGCCCTGAGGCCAACACAGCTCAGAGTCTTTACCTCATGACATCCTACTCCTCTTCTACCTTAACAGTGTCACACATCGCACTCTGAGGCCTGTTCCCTTCAGCTGTTCTCATCAATTTGCTGATGCCATGCATGTACAGGAGTTGAGGAGGGTTAACTATTCATTGTTCTTGTAGTTTCCATTAATATGTGCCATTTGTACACTAATGCAGCACTTATTGCAATTTCTTTTCTTTTTTTTTGTATACGTAGGATCTTAGTGTACTGCACTCTCCAGAAACTGAATGGACTCTCACTCTAGTTGATGGGGAGGTAGCCTCAAAGACCTCCTGCTATGCAACATGCATTGTAATTCCACTCCACTATAAATCTTTTTAAAGACCGAGGGCAGTGCAGAATGAATCTGGTTCACAAAACACAAAACTAGAAAGCCACTGCAATGGGTTACACAGTTTGTCTGTTTGGAAGGTCGGGTTTGGTAAGAGGGAAGATGCCAAATCTCCTTATTTTAAAAGTAAAAGGCCGACTTGCTCAACACAGACCCAACGATACCGTCCGAAGATGTGCGTGTACCAAATGGGCACGACATTTTTACATTACAGTTTAAAAATGAATTAAGTGGACACTGTCTGCTATTATTTAAAATTCACATAATAATCTTAAAAAGAGAAAATTATATATATTATATTGTTATGAACAGCAGAGTGTCTAGGTTTGAGGTATGTGAATGAACAATAAGTAAATAAATGGTTAAAGCTAATCATTAATACCCTACGCACATCAGCTTAGAGCTGCACACTTCTCAAATCAACAAATGACTACATCATTAAGGGCCTTTTTAGTTTTTAATCACACCTTATGACTCAAGCATTTGACTAAAAATAAACCACAGTGTCCCAGCTCAGTGTCCCTGCTGGAGCATGTCTCTTCAAGGGATAAAATCCACTGACATTTTCTAAATTGGCCACAAATCCCGAGCAAAGACCAAAACTAACAATGAGCTCATTCCATTAACAAGTATGCTGTGTACCTTCCTGACGTCAAGCCTCACTGGTGGTCCAGTAACACAGAAAATGAGGCACAGGAGAGATTATGATCGCCACTGCACTGCTGCCATAAATACTCAGCGGAACGCGGATGTATATTAATCAACGATTGGAAATAGTCCCAAACAGCCATTCTGCAAATTCAATTTGAGTTATGTTGCCTGGGGGGAAAAAAAAAAAAACCCAGCAGCAATTACCGAGGCTTTTTTACAAACTTGCGCTTTATTATGCACGTTAAAGATTTACATCCTTAGCATTCAGTCACCGCGAGTCAGAGCGTCGCACACAGGCTTTGATGGAAAAGACGGGATATTAATCAAGAATCACTTAAGCTTTATCGTTTATCGTTTGGATTGATTGAAAATGTAGAAGAATGAGTTACCCCGACTTATCTTTTAACAGGTTTTGGAAAAAAGTGGAGGTTTTCAGCATATACGCAGGCTAGATGCAGGAAATTCTTGCAGGAGATGATGCAACTGTTCCTGTCCTTCACATTGAAATGTGTGGCTGTCGTCAAAGTAACAAAGCATTTGTTTTTGTAAAAACACTCACTATAAACATTTCATATACTTTTTTATTTTAAATGGTAAATCATTAATAAATTACTGTTTTCTGTTATGAACACCTACAGACGTCTATGTGATAGTTCCTGGTATAGGAGGTGTCATCAGGCCCACGTAGCTGTGAAATACTGAAGAAAAGGGAAAAATAAGTAGCACAAGTGCCGCTAGAAATAAATCTCAAGTTAAGTCATAAAAAAATTACAGTTTACATTATTTGTGCCCATTTACAGACCACACATTTCAATCATCCAATCATCCTTCTTATTGTAATGAAATACTTTGCTCAGCAAAGAAATTCAATCATGTACACAGTCATTAAACCACCGTCAGCCCATGTTAGACTTCCTGCAGCCTGTCCAGAGCCCTGCAGCTAACCTGATAACACCACAACAACATGTCCACTTCACTTAGCAGCTAATGCATCCAGCAACCCATTCTGTGAAACTCCAGTTTAGAAATGTCAGCCAACAGGTATCAGCCGTTTTCATACAGATACAGAGTCTCGTTCTGCTTTATCTGTGGACAGTTTCTTACAGAGACGCTTCTGCAGCAGGAGTTTTACATTGTAAACCAAGTTTCCAACACTTTCCAAGGTTACATCATTTATTAAAAAAAAAATCTAATCAGATTGGTTTTCAAACAGAGACTTTAGGGGAATTTAAGTTGAATCTCACGTCTGAATCGCCTTAAGGACATCACGGTGAGTGGATTAGACTTGGGTAAGGGACTGAAAGTGAAAAGAAAAAGCCGTTTCACTTGTCAGTCAGCAGCACTGCTCTGTACAGTGTCCTTGAGTGCTCTGAAAGGCGCTTACAAATAAAATGTATTATTATTATTATTAAGTAACAAAGCAACGGACCTCTTAAGTTCATGGCAGTAAACTGAAAAAAATGTGATGTCATCTAAATTGCTTGGAGAACGTTTTGACATATAAACACAACGAAGGCTTGGAAATGCTAAAACTTCCAAGTATCCCTGACTGCAACCTGCGATTTATCAGTATAAATGAAAAATCTGGTATAGGTATAGATTTTATTGGTATGGTCAGAGTTAAACCCTGACTTTGACTGGACGTAAGCTATAAGCACCAAGGGTTACCAAGGGTCACAATAGCTATAAGCCTCCAGGATGTATGAAACACAATGTGTCACATCACAGTCTAAAGTTTAATGTGGCGCTAAATAAGAATCATTATTTACAGAAATGGTAGAGGGACTATTACTTTAGTCTGTCATGTTGTTTTCCCACAAATCCCCACAAATTGGCAAGTCTGACTAAGTTAAAGTATCTTTGAATACTTCACCTCTGAGCCACAACAACATTTTTTTTTTTTGTATTTATTAGTCCTTTTTTTAATACAGGTATAAAATCTCATTGAGATTAAATCTCTCATTTCCAAGAGAGACCAGGCATCACGTACCACATCAGTATATAACATTTAAAACAAATACAATATCCCGTACAAACATGTGAAAAAGATACAATAACAGATCAAATTAAGAGCGACATTAAAAACAATCACACTAAGTAAAAGAGTTATTCTCTCGTTTCTTTAAGACAGCATCAAACTAATTCTGATTATTTCAGTTCCTTCTGCAGATTTAATCCATCAATTTTATGATATTGTGAGAACGAAAGCTGTATTGGTTGTGGTTTTTACACATATAAACACATAAATGAGACAGAACCATCCCAACTGATAGTACAAGCAGCTTAATAATATTGTAAAACAGCTTCCTATCTTCCCGGTTAGCAACAGTCATGTTTAAGTATATCTAAGTCTAAGTGTGTGTAAACGTATGAAATATATACTTACTTGCAAAAACAGTCACTACCTGGATTTAACTAATTAAACAGATAAGAACCTTGCATTAGATAATCACTGCATAATTCCATGTTGGAAGACACAACCCAACCTCATTCAACTGCTTCACTTTTAGAAGAGTCCAACTATTGGCCTGCATTCAAGCAAAGAAAACAACTAAAGAGACTTCTGAAGTTACCAAAATTGGGTTAGAACTCCCCCAACATGCTTATTATTAAAACCTGGAAGGATAGTGGTGAGCCATCATCTCACAAGCAATGTGGACCAAACAGCTGTGTAGCCATTTATCAGTGAGCCTAACCGGATACAAAAAACAAACAAACAAAAAAAAAACACTTCAATTCGATTGTAAGCATAAAAGTTGGACTCTGGAGCAATGAAAAAGAAGTCGTGTGGCGAGTCCAAACGATCTGATTCCACATTACAAGTGACCAATCACCTTCTTGTGAAGTCGCAGAAGTATGACGTCACAAGAAGGTGATTGGTCACTTGTAATGTGGACCCTGGAAAAACATTAATTATGATGATGTGGGAACAACGCCAACACGAGGATATCAGATTGTCCGATGGGCGTATCAGGGTAAAAACAGACTTCAGATAAAGTGAAGCACCCATGCCTAATGCCTACCCTGCGAGTGTGTGGAGGAAGTGTTACGATCAAGTGTTACGAGAAACGAGGTTGCTTCAATCAGTCAGCTCTATGTTCAGCAATGTTATGTGCTCAAAACTGACGTCATCTGAACATACTGAATGATCACGTTTTCCTATCAATGCCTTTTGCTTCTGCTTATGCACAGGCATATTACAAGATGACAATGCCAGGATTTTTTGGGCTCGAATTGTCAAAGAGCGCTCCAGGGAGCATGAGACACCATTTTCACACATGGACTGGCCACCACAGAGTCCAGACCTTAATCCCATTGTGAATCGCTGCGATGTGCAGTTTAATGCTTTACGTAACAGTTTGATTCTAAGCTAAAGGCAGTCCAACTAAACATTAAGAGCGTAAGCCTAATTTATTGGCCAAGCAGCGCACATAGATAACGATACATGTATTAAAAAACAGTCTAAACATGTCAGTTGTCTATAAAAACGGCTAAAACATCTCCACAGAGCGTTCCTCTAAAACTGTATGTGAAAAGAAAAATTCGGCACGGGGCTAATGAAGCTTGCTTTATAAACAGGAAGTGTAAAGTTTCACAGATGATGACAAATTGTATCCGTTTACATTTTGGGAATACTGAATTTCTAGAGCTTTGCCAATCTTTGCAAGAGGGCCTACTTGTGTCTCCTGATCTCCAGACTGCAAATACTAAATTCTAACTTTTAGAAAGCAAATATACAAAAAAAAGTAAAGCAATAGAAAAAGGAAGAAAAGAAAAGCACACAGAGAGCTCTGTCCTCCAACAGGACAAATTTGATTTTTGTTTTAAAATTCTTGTCTCGTTTCATACTCACTTCTACTCAAGCATCATGAATTTTGGCTTAGAAGATTAACCCTGCCTCCTCGGTTGTCCCAGGATTAGAAATGAGTATACCAGAGAAATAAGTGCATCAGAAGGACAGGTCAGGTTATGCGGTTTGAAGACAAAGTTAGAGAGGTGAGGCTGAGACGTTTGGACATGTGCTGAGGAGGGGATACTTGAATATATTGGACAAAGGATAATGAATGTGAAGATGCGAGGCAGGGGGGAAAGAGGAAGGCTACAGAGGCTCAGGGATGTAGTGAAGGACGTTTGGTGTGACAGAAGAGGATGCAACAGGTAGAGTAAGATGGAGGCGACCCCTTAAAAGAGCTTGACATCACTGAAATCATGCTTTTTATATACATTATATACAATATAATGTTTTTGAGGGGGAAATGACATTTGTAGTTTGTTGTAGTTTAAGCCTAATCCTGGTGTAGCTGGGAGCTCTGTACAAAGTGTCTGTACTCAAAGTGAGTAGCAGTGATGGACGGTGCATCACTTTTGTTTTCTTTCCAGAACTGTTTGGAATAATGGCACAGTTACGTGAAAGCATATTTCTTTTTCACAAGGCAGACAGCTTAATGAAACGTTTCATCTAATGCATTTCTCTGACACCGCACTTTTCTGCTTTAATGAATAAAGTGACGCAGGTTTCAGTGGGGGAAAGTGATAGCCGTTAAGTAGGTTTAATTGGCATCACGCTGTTATTCCCCACCAGTTTAATGACCAAATCTAAAAACGTAAGCTGAAAACACGTCGGCCACGACACTAAAAGCAGAGTTCAAAGATTACTGATTTGCGATTCATGATTCTTTAAAAAGGGTCAGATGAATGACTTCATCTTAAGGTCACACACAGGAAGATACCTTCAATGAGAAACTAAAGTGCAGCGTTTTTGACATTTAAACCCTTCCTGCGTGGAAAAACACAGATACAGCAGGCCTTAACATGTACAGTTCACATCACGTTTACTTTTCCAACTGCAGTATTTTTAGCGTTATAGCTATCCAAACACCGGAGGGTTAAACAATTATTCACTAGACTTCACTTTAACATAATGAAAATAGCTTGGATCCATTTTTAATAGCAGCGGAAAAGCACATGCAGTCATTACAGCAGCTCAGAGAGCACAGCTCCTCTTTGTCACTTTGATCAGTAGTCAGAGCCTCCAAATTTAGGTTTCACCATCTCACCTAATTCTAGTCTTCTTGACACTGAACGTCATTAATCAAAACCGCTGGCCTATTCTCAGGATGCACCATGATCATTGCTCAAAGTATTAAACTAGAATAGAACATGTGGCTGGGGACACGATTTCTCCCCAAAAATGACTAAATTATTTAAAGATACATTTATTTAAATCACGTTAATAATGAACCGAGAGAGAAAGTCTTCCTGAAATATGTGGGGTAATAAAAGATTATCTGTAGACCGATGTTCAATGTTCTAGAAAACGAGTTCTGCAAATATTAGGATGCTGTGTTAAATGTAAAAAAAAAAAAACCTACTAAGTTACAAATCCCATAAACCTTAATTGCATTCATAATAAAACATAGAAACCATATCAGGTGTTTAAACTGAGAAAATGGACCATATAAGAAAAAAATATGAGCACATTTTGAATTTGATGGCAGTTTAGATCTCAAAAAAAATTGGAACGTGGCCATGTTTACCAATTTTGTGTTAAATCTGTGGGAGCTGAAGAGATCAGCTGATGGATTTTTGGAAGAGGAATATTGTCCCATTCCTGTCTGACAGGCTTCGAGCTGCTCAACAGGTCTGGGTCCTCTTTGTAGCATTTTTCCCATTTCATGATGCTCCGAATGTTTTGAGTAGCTGAAAAGTCTGGACTGCGGGCAGGCCAGCTCAGTGCACTCTTCCACAACAAAGCCATGCTGTCGCAGTGCCAAAGATCACAAGGATCCAATGTTCATTTTCAGCCTTGTCTGTTGCACAGAGATTCATCCAGATTCTCTGAATCTTTGCATTTTTTTAAAATTTAAGTGGTATATTTTCACGGTTTAAACCTTTTATTTCTACACCCCTATGTGGCCCCTACCCACCTTGCAGTGGCAGCGCAAGAGTCTAGGTGTTGCCAAGGTTTAATTACCAAGTGTCTATGCCTCACAAGGTTTGGATAAAAGGCATGTCTGAGGTTAGCTGAAGAGACTCCACTTCCTGTCTTCATGCTCTCTGGACCATTTTTTTGGTTGTCTTTTAAAGCCAACTAACTAGTTAGTTAAGTCTACAGACTCTACTGTCGGTTTCCACTCTATGTTGCCACTTTTGAGCCACGTCGTAACATAAATATTTGCATGTGAGACTAAACACAAGTGTTTTTCTGATTTACTTGAGTTCACTGTGACTGAGCAAACACTTTTTAGCAAGTGCGTTTCAGCTAGGTGGCCAAACTGCCCTTCCATTGAAACGCGTGTTGATTTTTGCTTTGCTGTCTTAGTTTATTATTATGTTTGATGGTTGTCCTGAGTGGATGCAAGCCTCTGAGTTTGGCAGGGATGGATGGATGGATGGATATTTGGTTGAGAGTTGCTCAAAGTTAAAACAGTGACACTGAATTTTGTAGGAAATTTCAGGAGTAGGTTGAGGCGGTTTTATTAGTCATGGCCCAGTAGTTGTAGCAGGGAAGCCCTTAGCTGAGCAGGCATGTCGTGTTCAGCTTTGTGTGGATATGCTTGTGTGTGCCTAATAATTAGATGAGTGTTTTGTGTAATTGCGATTAGACCGGTGCAACAGTCTAAAGGTGTTGCCACTTTTCTACAGCTGACGAGGCATGCTTGAGGTTTGCTTTGGAGACACCAGTTCCTGCCTTCATGCTCTTTGGACTTTGTTTTCTCTGAGATAATCTACTAATTTAAAAAACTCTGGTGTCAGTTTTAACTCTACGTCACTATTTTTGAGCAAAATGATATAAATGAGGTTGAGAATTTCAAATCATTGCGTTCTGTTTTTATTTACATTTTTACACAGCGTCCAGTTTTTTGGACTCTGGATGGATGGATGGATAAAGAGGCACGGAAATGTAGAAGAGACGTTCGGTTCAAATGATTAAGGTAATACTTTTGATCAGGAGACTAGCTTTCCATTTGATATACAAAAATAACATGTCTGGAAACCAAACACCTTCTACTGTCTTACAGACTAGAAAAACAGGCAGCAGGCTACGGGACAGTTGAGATGTTAAACAACTGTGTTCATCTGAGACCTGTTGGATCCCAGATGGTGCAGTGACAGCCAAGCTCCACCTTGCTGCTTATATTATGCAACGTGAGCAAGCTTATACTTAACTGACTAATTACACGGCCAATTAAACAGACATTTGATGGAATACAGTTCCTTTCATTAAAAACAAGACCGACAGGCTAAATTGCAGAGGACATTGTCAAAGGATTTAGGGTCTAGTTGTTCAATTATGCTGCCATCAGGTGCTACTTCTTATTACTGGGATGTGCGAGATGTGTTCAAGTGTTGTTAGCCAAGGAAAAAATGAAATGGACACTAACCAAATCCTGCTGCAGAAAACAAGGTTATGATTCAGCGACAGAGAGCAAAAACAGATTATTTTCAAAGTAATATATGAACTCTGATACTGATGTTGATGTTGTGTTGTATTGCCTGGCTGCCTATTTAGCTTTTTGCGCGTGCATGTGCAAGTCTTCATTTCTTTGTGTGTGAAGACGACAACAGCAAATTGCCACTCAGCTGTTCCAACTTACTGACTTGTAATTGCTACTGTTCGATCACGAGCCCTCAGCTGATAATTACAGTGTTTCAGACAGCACTTAAATGCACCATGAGCACGACTCTTTACCTGAGTCCTCCACTCAACACCCCCGCAACCACACCCTGCCCTGCCTGACACATCTAAGGTGTCATGTCGAACTGCCTGCGGAAGAGAGGCGGTGAGGAAAAACAAAAATCTTTTAAATCCTTTTAAACCAGTAAAACTTTACAAATAAGGTACGTCAAAGATGGAAAAAGAGCATTGTTAACAAGATAAGATGCATTTAAATGTAATCAAATTTTAATAGCAGATCAATTTTATATTTGTAGGTAGTTCAGATTTACTGCAGTGACGGCACCAGCATACTGATGTTCAGTTTCTTTCTGTAGCCTGCAAGCATTAAGTATTAAAATCACATTGAAGCCCTTAAGCCCGAGGCTGCTGTTTGACATTTCCACCTTAACAAACTCCACCAACGTTGTTGCTAACAGATGCAAAACTGTAACAGCAAAATTGCAACACTTGAGATCAATGAATAAGAGACACATGGAACATTTTTAATATTCTACTTGTCACCAGTCCAAAGGCAACCTTGGACTGGTCACCAGTCCCCACATAAAAAGGCATACTCACTGAACCACTTTGGTGGACCACCACCCAATTAGCCAAATCCAAACTAGACCCTAATGTGATTGAACCTGTTCTTAAAGTGTGATGCAAAAAAAAAAAAGGTTCATAACAAAACAAATGCAAAATCTCTAGCAAAGATGTCATACTTTGACACCGCTACACATCACTTAGATGAGCAGGAGATCTATAGAGGCCTGAATCTGATTCCACCCCTGACCATTTGTCATACGTTATTCCCCACTTTCCTGTCTATTTTCTATTAATATCAAATACCTAAGTTGTCACAGCACTCCTTTAAATCAACATCGAGACTGCTCGCTCACCATTTATGTTATAGAAGGTAAGTCTGTCAGAGGTGATGTGTTTTTTGTGATACAAGGCTTAAATGCATGCAGCAAACACCAAAGAAGTAACACCTTACTGCATCTTGGTACCATCAGAGTAAAAATGACCAGACTTAAAGGCCAGAGAGATTTAGGGTAACCTTCTTTTGAAGTTTATCATTCGAAAGACCGTCTGTGTTTACTCTTTGCTCCAAATAAGAGTCAAATGATTAAAAAACATGAAAAAAAAAAATGCTGTTTAGCGCTATGTCCTCTACAGACACAAGACTGTGAGCAGAGATGTTATGTCATCATGTTCCAAAAAGGCTCCACTGAGCGCGACATTTCAGACCTCATGTAAGGGAAAAAATCATAACGAAGGGGAACGTGAACGTCTCCAGAAAATTTCATCACAATCCATCAATTGCTGTTTTTTGCATCCGGATCAAAGCCAGCAGAAGTACTGCTGTAATACAGGCATCAGGAATTCTTATTGTCCGATGAAACATTATCGCTGAACACTAGTCAGTTCCAGGATTTGTGGAGATGTGGTCTCTCAAAACTCAACGCAAGCTAATAAAGAAGTGTGCGCAAGTTTCACAAAGTCTGCACCGTGACGGAGGAGCTGCCACAACTTGTCATCCTCCCATTGTGAGTACAGTGCCATTTACAATGAAAACAATTTCTTCCTCTTTCCTAGACGGATAATAGCAGCCATTCATCAGAACCTCGCAAATGACGCGTTTCATCGATTTCCATCAGTCTGGGAGAACAGAGCCACAGACATGGAGGCTCAGAGACATAAGAGCTGTCAGAGCAGAGCAGAGCTGGGCAGTGAAAGCCCCGCAGAGGGGGAAAACAAAGTTTAAAAAAAAAAAAAAAATTAGAATAGAAGGAAACAGATTATCAACTCCCATCTATGAACAATGCACTTAACGCTCCATGTTTGGGCTGCTAATGACATGCACAGACTGGGAGGGGGTGGGGAGGTGTTCCTCCAACACAACCTGCCACATCTCACAGCCACTGCATAACAGAGAGAGATTTACTCTTCTAATGAAATCCTTTGCTTGCCAGTTGCTTAGCAACAAAAGTACTGATTCATATGGCACATACGGTATGCGCCTGACACTGCATTTCTGACACTTTGGAGGAAGGTTGCTTCTTGGATGAGGAAGAGAGGGTGAGAAGAAAACAGGGCAGGAGTTATGAAATGAATGCCAGGAGAGCAAAAGGCAGAGAGGGAGAGATTGGAAGTGAAAGGATGACCCGTCTCTGGCTGACTCCCACAGAGTAGCACAACAGGTTGGTGGAGCTCGTCAGCGCCACAAAAACACACACACACACACACACAAAAACTGACTGCTGTCTTATATCCACACATAAACAGTGTTCAGCTGTAGACCCTGAAACAAAAATCCTCAGCATGATCCGTTTTCATGAAAGCATTTCTGTTCCAATCTTCTACATCTATAAATAAATCTTAGCAGAAAACGAAACCAAACAAACGGATTGGTCGGAAAAATGTCTCGGTCTATCAGGTTTATTCTTTTATCAAGCAAAGACCTGAAACATTTGTAAGTTGTTGCTTTGTCTCAGGAACACTAACAAGTTTGAACAGTAGGCTGCTGGGAACATGGATTTTCTGTATTTTAAAGAAAGGGATTAAGAGAAGATACATGAACATATTAAATAACCGATGACTCTAATTGTTAGGTGCAGCCTTAACCAGCTTCAACCAAACCATGGAAATAATACAGACGTCTGCCTTCAAAAGGTCAGCACCACCCTGCATGCAGCCTTTAGCGACTCTTTTCCATCCTGACTGCCTGTCTGAGAAATGAATGCACAGGCATTAAGACAAACTGCTCCATCTCTTGCACTTTCATCAGCTGGTCCATCTTTGTCCTTAAGCACATGCGTAATGCCAAAAACTCTGTTATTACTTTTCAAATGAGACTTTATTAAAAAACACAAAAGAAAGATTTTTTATTTTTCCTAACACACGACTGCAGACGGCTTCGCGCAGATGATGTCATTACTGTGAGGCAGAAAATCTAGTAGCAGTCGAATTGTCTCTGGAGATTACACAAAGACACGCATGAACATATCCGACCCATGGAGCAGCCCCTGATTGTTCCACGTCTCAACAGGTGAGAGTATTCCAGACTTTATGAAATACACTAAACGTACTGGGCAGCATGTTCAGGTGGACAGTTTAGGAAAGAAACTGATGCTGACTTCAGATTATGTTGACAAGAACTCAAAAATTGGGAAACTACGCTAAGCTGTTAAAAATCCTATGTCCTCAGTGAAATGCAGCTGGCTGGATTTTTTTAATTTCCAAAAAATAATAGTAATAATAAATATAAGATTCAGCAGCACATTTTGTCTCTGTTGCTCTGGAAATTTACAGAACAAACAGTGAGAAATTCTTCAACAGACTGTAGCTCCAATCCAAAATGTCCTGCGCTTGAGGCCGGTGGATTATCCACATTAAGAGGGACATGATATCTGGAAACACCAGGCTTTTAGTTTTGGCCCCCACTACTTTTAGCTGCACAATTTAACTTCCACTCACCTTCAATATATGACCACAAGCTTGGTTGTACATTGTACAAATGTCAAACTGTCTTCAGAATATTCCCACAAATTATTTTCTAACTGTGTGAGAATTAAGCTTCTCAACATGGTAAATTCATATACACATATATAAGCTTTTCACAGTCCTTGTGGGCTACTTGTGCGCCGGATCGTCTTCAAATCAACCAAGAACAAATTGAATGTGGTGCACTAACAAGTGTCAGCTGTAGCTCTAATTGCAAACCTACCCGAAGACCAACTTTCCCCGTTAACAGCCTGCAGTCGAAGATCAAAGAACTTTTATTATAACAGGCTCGCATTGTATGTGACATTAAGCCAAGAATAGCAGGGTTCATTATTCAGAGTCATGGCACTGTGATTGGACCTACTACAGATTTAATTAGAAGCCCAAATCAAACTGGCTGCTACACAAAAAAAACCCTCCATGATAATTTCATGCGTTATGAAATGACCTGGCGTACCTTCTTTTTGGCGTTACAGTGGCAGCATACGGTCCACAGGTATTTGAGAGTTCTCCACAGCAGGATTATGAAGAGACCCCCAAAGAAAGTGACCATGGAGGAGGCGAGGAAAGCCCACCACATCCGCTGGCCGTTGTTGTCACAGGGCACATCTGGTGAGAACGGGATGATCACATTCATCTTGGATATGTGGATGGAGGGGTCCGGGTTGAATCTCTCCCTGTTTTTCGGCATTACCGACTTTTGATCACCTGCCAGCCCCTAAAAACAAACAATCAACTCAACTGGGATTCAGGGCCTTTGGGGAGCTCCAGCCAGCGCCCCCTGATGCCACAACGGCTCAGGCATGTTCAGCCAACCACCTTCCGCTCCTCTTCCATCTCATCTGGCTTCACTCTAAGCAAAGATGTAAAAGTTAAAAGTCCACAAGAGCCACACTCGCAATTAAAAAAACAAAAAAAACAAACTTCTTTTGAAATTAAGATCTCAGTCGTGCGCCTCACGATGCGCGTTCGTGGCCGGGATTGCGCGTCATCCGTTAGACGTGTGCGTAAAAATCACATTTCTTGTGCAAACTCCTCAAAACTCACGGTTTTCCTCACAGATCCGATGGATGAAACTACAGCGGCGTTATGATTACACTGAAGAGGCGTGCTGTCGTCGCCAGCCGATTCACTCACTCCACCTTGTTTTTACAGCGTAGCCTTCAGCAGGTCCGCTACTTGAGCTCAGCAACCGCGCACTGTTGAATGCCGTTTTCGCGTCAAAGGCCGCAGTTTGTCGTGTCCTTTACGAATATATCGTTTGGGTTGGATAAAAACGACCGTTTTATTCTTGTACGTAATTGTCGTTCTCCGACTCCGTCTGTCACATCCATTTGTTGGAAGATGGCATCGCAGATTTACAGGTAGCGGGGGAGGAGCCATCAATAGCAGACGTCGATGCTTATCTTGATGTCTGGTTATTTATAGTGACCGCTTCATCAATTTTTTATGGTTGTAACTTTATGGTTATAGCAACCGTGCTTTTAAACCCTTAATTTTGTACGTTAGATCTATGTTCCTAAACTATAATCAAATTTAAAACTGTATTTCCATAATAAGGTGGGGCAACCTGACAAAAATGAAACTCATTGGTTTCGTAATTATTTATTTTTTTATTTATTTTTTTTTTAAATGGAGCTTTAACGTCAATGCAAGGCTGTCTGGATCCTTTCAATGAGACGTTTGGGTTTTTTCCCCACCTCCAGCACTAATAGAGATACGAGTTTAAAAACAAGTTACAACAGCGCATATACCTTACATTCTCTTTATTTACACGCCTGCATACATTAAAGGCTTAGAAAAAAAAATTCCACTTTAAAAAAAGTTTCCAATTATTGGAATAAGAGTTAAAGGCAGTTATAAAAACATGGTAAAGGAAAGTACTAAACAGGACATTTTGCTTTTTCTCGTCTAGTGGTAAATTACTCCCCCTAGAGGACAAATTGCGCACTTATTAAAAGAAAACGCAGACAAATTACATTCCATTAACTGAATGTTTAATATTTTATAGAAATAGTAACCTTCATTTGGAGAAAGCCTGAAGTAAAATGTTTTATCTGACTTACAGATGAAATGCTCTCAATGTGATTTACTGAAAATTCAAGGAGGAACTTGTACATGTGTTTAGCCAACAGAAGAAAAATCCCTTCTTAAATTTAAAACAAACAAACAAAAAAAAACAAAAATCACTTGACAATGAATATTGGCAGTATTGGCAAAAAACTAGCAAACCTGCTGCATGATTTATACGGAAAATTGCAGTGTTAATAAGTGTGGCATATTAAATATATTTAGCTTGGCACAATATTATATGAGAGGAGTCAAATAATCAAAATAAAGACTGACATAGGAAGGAAACAATTTCTCCTCTATAAATAAGAACATTATTCACTAGAGAGCTACGGTTGTATAACAAAGGATCATAACCAACATCTTTGACTTGATTAGATAAATTAAACAGCAAGAGGAGAAATAAATATAAAGGAGGGAACACAGTGGTCCATCTTCAGTTTGGATTTGATGCAGAGTCGCTGTGGTCTGACAATTCATGGGAGTAAAGGAGTGCTACTGAATATGAGGGAATACAATTCAAGTATTGAAGACTAGTGTAAACAAGTCTACCTGTACTACGTCATTACTGTAGTAGGAATATTGCAAATCATCTCTGCTGATATTGCTGTAAGTGAGAAGTACTGGATGTTAGCCATCGTGTCTGCTGTGAACTGCTGCATTTGAATCTCTTTGCTACATCCTGGAATGTTTCTGGGTGACGTGAACAAGAAGAGATCCTTTTACGGTGCTCCATCTGGAATCCACAGTACTTTACTCTGTTCCTGCTCCACGATGGTCATGATCTGAGTGCAAATGTAGGAGACGCTGCCTCCCTGGACGATACCTGCAATACAGTTTGGGGAGGGAGGTATTTATGTGGTTAATACATCCCATCCAAAGTTCTTCGATTTGTCTTTGAATTCAGTCACACAGCTCCCAGACCAATGGGATTTTTATTATGTCTGTACAATCAAAGCCCAGCAATTTTCAATTTTATCAAGCATGTAATGAGACTAAAGTTGACGCCAACCAACAGGACTGTGGAAATAAAGGACTTTCAGTTGTAAACTGTGAAGACAAACTGATATAAGGATACCATCTTCTCCACTTGAAGCAGTCTATCAACAGACCCTTTTATTAAAAGTGCCGATAAGTAATAATAATAATAATTGTGGCATGTGTGCAGAAGTTGGCCAGCCAACTCTCCCTAATAGAAGGGATCGGTGGTGGTGTGTGTTCATTGCAAAAGCCCCCGTGTATAAGTCGCCTCCTTTTATAGTCATTAATCAGCCAGACAGTTGGGTGTCAGACTGTCTGCTGCTCCAGATACCAGAACTTTAACTCTGATTTCTTAAAGAACACACACACAGTGCTCCCAATACCCCCCTCTTTAAGACCAAACTCTCAGTAACATGAAATAAAATGTGTGCCTGTATACAAACCAACATCGAGTGGAAATAAGTCTATCCCACCAACCTGTGAAGAAGCGGCTGTAGTCCTGCTCTATTTTCTGCGCCGCCTCAAACTGCTCCTTGGAATGTTTCTGAGACAGTTTATCCCGCAGGTACAAAGGGTCCTTCTGCTCTCTGAGGAAACATCAGACCTGTCAGCCTGCTAGAAGACCTCATTTCACAAACACCGCAGCATGTCAGACTCTTGATGTCAACAAAACAGTCGTGATTTCCATATTCTGTATTACTAAAAAAAAACCTGCAGATATGTTTATAACAGTGATAAACGTGTGTGGATATGTTAATACATCTTGAACATTGCTAAATACAAAATTTAAAGTGAATTTCTTTTATCCAATACATGTAAATACATTTATCCCAATTCACATGCATATAAATCATTCATGTTTCTGGGCTTCTACTGCCAACATTAAATTAAATGAAAGCCATTTTCCTGGAAACTCTCCTGGCAGTAATAGACAAGAAAGTCTTTTTGGGTAAATCAGCAAAGTAATAAAGGATTAACTATCATCATTAATATTTATCTAAATAAAAAAAGAAATCCTCAGAAGTTGACTAAAATGACTATAAATGCCATTTAAAGGAGATTTTTTACTAGTGTTTACAGCAAAACCTCTAATTTCTGCCAAACAGTCTAACAGCTTAACTTTAGTAAAATCTCTCTACTTTAAACTCATCCATCCCACTCAGTGCCCATGTCCGCACAGAGCCATGAGAATTCATGTGCTTACCGGTCTTCATCTTTTACCTCTGACATAACCTAGAATACCAGCATCTCTCTCCTTTCACTCATTATGCAGTCAACATTTTGGTCTGCTGCTGCTTCTCAGAGGATAGAAACCCATGAAAAACCTTGGGCTCCTGACAGTTGCTGCAGCAGGCCGTGGGAGGTGTGTTTTTGTGTACATGGAAGCTTAGGCTGGCAGGGGCATCGTGTGTTTTTAGCCACCCACACCACGAAGCGGAGCCACAGGCCTCGTGAGCCCCTCCCTGGACAGCTGGCACTCAGCTGATGACAGCGAAGGCTTAGCAGGAATCAATCTGAACCATGTTTGCCTGCTGCACCGGTTCATAGATTTATGGACGCGTGTGTGTGTGCACGTGCGTGGTGGAAAAAGCCCGTTCCCCCCCCACCC
>VUQR01034840.1:0-11743 GCA_015108515.1 Hemichromis elongatus
GCCACTGCAACTGCCTTCTTCGCCCTCGCCTTCAAGCTCTTGTACTGTTGGTAGTCTCCATCGTCACTGGACTGTCGCCACTTCTTCAGCGCAGCCTTCTTTTCCTTCACAGCGCCTTGGACTTCAGGGTTCCACCACCAAACCTGCTTGTCGATAAAGCGCTTCCCTGGTTTGGTTTTCTCCAGGACGCTAGCTGCTGCTTCTCGGATTCGGTCGGCTATCTGGTTCCATTCGGCCTCAGCTGACTGGTCGCTGCCGCTGTTGAGGTCTATTAATCTTAGCGCTTCCGAGAGGTCTTTCCTGCATTCGGCTATCCTCCACCACTTGATCTTTTCTTCATTGGTGGTTCTCACCTGTCGTCGTTGGCCGAGGTCTAGCTTGAGGTCCATGATGAGCAGCCGATGTTGTGGGCAGATGTTGGTAGACGGGATCACCTTGACATCGGTTACTAGTTTCAGGTGCTGCCGTCGGGTGAGGAAGTAATCGATTTGCGTTTCTCTTCCGCCGCTGGAGTACGTGACAAGATGCGGTATCTTCTTTTTGAAGAAGGTATTGTCCACTGCAAGATCGTGCGCTTCTACACAGTCCAGGGCGTGTTCCCCATCTTCATTACGGCTTCCATACCCTTGTCCGCCATGGAACCTTTCATAGCCAGTCCTGTCTCGCCCAACGTGGCCATTGAGGTCGCCTCCAATAACAACGTATTCTTCGGGTTCTGATGCTCGTAGGAGGGCATCGAGGCTTCCCCAGAAATTGTCTTTGTCCGCTTCCGGGCAGTTGGTCTGGGGGGCGTAGCAGGAGATTACTCGTATGGTGATGGCGCCTGTGTCGATCTTGAGTGCCATGAGCCGATCCGAGATTCGTGTCACTTCGACCACATTGTCCCGCAGTTTCTGGCTGACCACAATTCCCACGCCATTCTGAGGCTTCTTGCCGTTGTAGTATAGCTTGAAACCATCGCCTATATCCCTTGCCTTGGTCCCGGTCCACTTGGTCTCCTGGATGCACGCGATGTCGATGCGGCGGGCGGTGAGGATGTCGGCTAACTCTCGGCTTCGTCCTGTCATCGTGCCGATGTTGAGGGTTCCCAAACGTAATGGTTGCTGGACTCTCTTCTTTAGCCTGCCTCGTCCATGGGCAGGTAGCCCTTGTCCATTTCTCACGCTCGGGCGAGGGCAAGGGCGCCGCGCGTCGCCTCTGGGTGACGCCCTAGCATTATGTTCCAAATTTTGAGACGGTATTGCCATTTGATGCAACCAAGAAATGAATCGACCGATGTGTTGCTCCACCCGACGTCGAACACCCTCACCGTTAGCCAACTTCCCATGGGGTCGTTGTTACCAGCCGGCACTGCGAGGAGGTGGTGATGGGATTTTGCCGGCCATTCAACAAAATCCCAACAAAGTTGTCATAATCACAGTTATGGTGGTTGCTGTAGAGCAACTACATTAATTTACAATGACTGCATGCTGTCAGTGGACTGTGTTAGTCGGAGTCATTGTCTATTTGCTCTGAAGGAGGCTGTAATTTTTATACAATACAAATCTTTTCAGCACATGTAGTGAGAGTCAGAAAATAATAATACTGCAGCAAATAAGGACATGATCTTTCATTGACTTTCATCAGGTTTATTCAAATTGCAATCAAAAGATTTCATTGTGAAATAAATGAAAATATTTGGAGTACATTTAAAGATATAATAATAAGTAATAACAAAATCCTTTATATAGTAATTTTCTAGTGTAACAAAATTTGATGTCAAATTTGACATATTTATATAACAAAAAATAAAAACAAAATAAACAAAGTAAACTATCCAGAGACATGTACTGCACTCAATTAAAACACAAGATAAAAAGAGTATAAATGAGCTTAAAGAAACTTTTGCATTTGCATAAAATACTATAATATTTAATTACTTTAATTTATTTACTTTATTTACAGCCTTTTGTAACATTTGTTGTAAATAGAAATCACCGGTGTTCCCAAGATCCACTGAGTAAGTAACAGCTCTGGTGTTACCCATGAGTAACGTAATTCCAGCAAGAATTGCCATTAAAAAAAAAAAAGCTTTGTCCAAACTGGCTGCTACAAGGCAACAAATCACATTTGTCAGTTTTCATGCTCGTTTATTTTTTTTTTTACTAAAGTCTGTAATGTTAGGCAAGAAGATCGGTGAGGGTGTTTAAACATTTTGGAAAAAACTGGACTGTCTGTGGGCAGAAATGCATGTGAACTGGAGGGTCAGCAGTAAATATGAAGGTAAAATTAGAGTCAGAACATATCACTGCTTATGTTATGATGTGATTTCGTTGCCTTCATTTAGCCTAAGGACACAACAGCGTCGACATATTTTTATCCAGCAGGGCATACTGTGAACCCAGCAACTTATGTGTGATCTCTTATCGCTCTCAAACAGCTGGTATGACATTTGCTCCTCCAGGTGGTTCCTCTTTTGGGGTACCCAGGATGTTTTCTGAACTTGGTAGAAAAGAGTTGTGCTATTTTGCACCTCAGTCATAAATAAAACTGAACGTGTTTGTCTCTCTGGGAGAATTTAAGGCTCTATATATTTTTGGAGCACAGCTTCTGTTGGTAAGCTAGACTTTGCATTATGGTCCTTGTTTGTTGTGACTTTCTGTATTTGCCCCTTCTTAACAAAGTCTCTTTTGAGACATCTAAAGGGAGGTCCAGCTTAAATTGTAAAACGCTTTGGGTGCCTTGAAAAGTGCTATATAAATGCAATCCATTATTATTATTATTATTATTATTATTATTATTATTATTATTATTATTATTAAATAAAAATCTGAAGGTCTGTCTGCATCTGTTCATAAAACACTATACATATAATATACAAAATAAATTTGCATGAAGTATTTTAAGTATTAATAATTTACCAAAGTTCCTAAAATGATGATATTTGGGTTAAAAAGCAGGTCTAGGGTTTATTTTTATGATAGCAGAAAAAAAGACTGTTTTGAATGCCCTCTGGCTCAAATTCATAGTTAAAACATTAAGTGTCACCACTCGATTCTAACAGCCTGGGTTACAAAAGGCTGAATTTGAGCATTTCATTTCAACAAGCTTGCTTTTGCCTTAGCTTAGAGTTTAAGCTGGCATTATAAGGTTGATTATACTCTGTTGTTGACATGAAAAGCAGAAGACACCTCACCCAGGTAGTCACTCCTGTTATACTATTTGAAGTTCACTGTATCATCCAATAGCATCCAATGATAAAGCTGACATCCCCTGAACCCAAACAGATCCTGACAGATTCACATATGCAGTAACATCAAAAGCTTTCCTCATTCTAACCTGGTAGTAGGTTATTATAGTAACCTGGGAGTTATTATTAGATCTAACACTATTGGCAGTGGTGCTGACTCTTGATGTTGCTGACATTTGATTTTCTCATAAGTAGTTTCATCCACCACTTTAAAACCTCAAGTGGGTCAAGTTCCTGTTAAGGTCCTTCTAGTTAAAAAACAAACAAACAAACATGTTTTATTTAGAGTTAAAAATGTGTATAACATCTAATTTACTAGCATGTAATTATTCAGCAGTACATGCATGTAAATTAAGCATTTTCATAGCACATTAATATAAAAGCACTCTGATCACGTCTATGTTGCTGAATGAGGGGCATCTACAATCTACATGTATGACAGTCACATGAGAACATTGCTGTTTTTAAAATAATAACAGATAAATATCAACACTTGACAGTTTCTTTATTACAACATGTATACATTTCAAATTTTGAAATTTCAATTTCAAATTTTATTTGTCACACACACAACCATACACAGTACGACACGTGGTGAAATGCTTATTGTTGTGCAATGCCCAACCATTAATTGACAGTAAGATTTACAGATTTCTATAAAATTTACAGATTTTAACTTAGAAACTTACAGTAAAAATGTGCAGTTAGAAATTTACGTAAGAAATTATGAATAAAAGAAATTATAAATTATAAGAAGTGTGCAAAAAAAACAGAGTATGTGTGGTGATGTGATGTGTGTGAGAGAGTCCAGTCCTACCACTGGTTCAGGGCCCGAATAGCCTGAGGGAAGAAGCTCCTCCTCATTCTCTCTGTTTTGGCCTTAAGAGAGCGGAAGCGCTTCCCAGACCTCAACAGTGAGAAAAGTCCATTGTTGGGATGGGAGAGGTCCATCATAATCTTCCTGGCTTTAGTCTTGCACCGCTTGGTGTAGATGGACAGCAGGTCAGGAAGCTCTGATCGAATGATGTGTTCAGCCGAGCGCATCACTCTTTGCAGATCTTGTCTGTCCTGCTTGATGCTGTTCCCAAACCAGGTGCAGATGTTTCCCATCAGGACGCTCTCATTGGTGCTAACTATAACTGGTGCTAACTATATTTAAGTGGTTGATGGGTTCAACAAGCTTCCTTTGAACTTTGTTAATATTGAGATGATGAGGTGTGGGTGGCCTTTCACAATAGTATACTAACCAATTTAGTTGTCATTGTTTAAAAAAATATACAACTACAGATGAATTATTCCCCTCATTGTAATAACCACATCCAGACTTCTGACTTTGTAAGAACTCTGTTGTTTGTGGAGACGTCAGCATCTGTCCATTTGCGGTTCAGTTTTTGCAGTCGTGCTTTAGTTTTGACCAGGTGACGTCAGGGTTTCAGCCATGTTCGCCAGAACATCTTTACCAGTCACAGCGATTACATGCCATTATGTTTGCCAGATTCTAGCTGTGATGGAAAGCCACAATATTTAAAAATTGCAAAAACAGAAAGAAAGAAAGAAAAAGTTTTCTTTTTATAATGATCACATTAGCGTTAGATGCCGATCCAATTTTAATCACCTATTGGACTAAAGCCATCAGCTTACTAAGGAGTGTATTCTTTGACTTAATGCCAAATTTCTAATTTGATCCATCTGTAAGTAAAATAGTTCAATAAATGTTCTGTGTTTGTTGGAAGTTAGACAAAACTCAAGTGCCTATCAAGATCATAACTGATACAACTGTTACAGCTGGTGTTTATTATTCCTGCATGTCACACAGGTCAGACCACAATAAGTTAAGTGAATGTCAGAGTGCTGACACGCCTGACTGATTGATTGGTTAAATATCAATGTGTTACAGAGACTCTCTCTATGAAGAAATATTAGGGCCAAATCGAGAAAAAATGTATTTGTTCATTTTGTGAATAAAGTCAAAATTTTGATATTAAACTCAAAAACTATTTTGAGAAATAAGCTGACATGTGGAGATTAAAGTTGTTGTTGTTTCAAAGTAGGCAACACATGGCCTCAGTATAAGAAATAAATAGGTTCTAATAGTGTGACCAGTAGAAAACCATCACACTCACACTGTTTTTCTTCGTAGCAGGCTGAAGGCGTAGTTCAAAAGCCACTACAGTCAAAGTAATTTTCTTGGTCACAAACAGGAAAACGTGGTCACTCAGAAGAGGTCTCGGCTGGTTTTGTGAAAAATGAAATAGCTGGAAGTGGAAATATGCAAGGATACTGATGGTTACACCCCTGTGCAATAAAGAGAAAGTATGTTGTATCAGAGGACTCAGACAGCTGAGCAAGTTGTTTCACTAACTCATTTACACAATGTATTTTGTTGAGGGTAATCCCTTCCTAGGCACTGCCTCTGGAACTAAAGTGTAGGTTAGTCCCTAATGCTACTGCTTAGCAAGTGAAAAACAAGAAACTTATTCTTAAAGCAAAAGTAATATCAAAATAATTGATTATAACTAGCTAAGTAATGTGTCATTGGAGACTGTCTAACTGTATTCAGTTTTAGGACAGTATTAGGTGGGCCCTAATATATTGAAAATGGAAATGTTTACTTTTTTTAAAATTATATTAATCAATTTAAAACGTATTTCTAATCTTAGTTCAGATGATCAATCACTGACAACCTGGACTGTTGTGAAGCAGGGAAGTCTACATTTTGCTAGCAGTTCTAAATTTAAAAAAAAGAAGAAGGGAAGGATAGATATTCCTTTGGGCACCTGTTTTAATAATATAATTTTGGATGAACAGAAATGTTAAAAATACCTGACAAGCACCAGAAAAAGTCATGTTAGTCCTATGACGTGTTGTCCAAGAAAAACTAAAATTATAAGAAAGAAGCGTTCAGCTAACATTGTGAGTGCTACTGTGAGTGACTGGATCTCATCCTTTTTGAGCTGTTGTGGGAACAGAATGATAAGGTAACCAAAACATGTCAAGCAAAGCTGTCCAACTTATCAGAGCTGCTTCAGGATGCATGGAGTAGAATTTCTCCAGATGACCTCAACAAACTGACAGCTAGGATGCCAAAGATCTGCATGGCTGTGACTGCTGCAAAAGGTTCTTTCAGATAGCAAAGGTCTGAAGGATTTTTATTAGTTTCAGTCAAATCATTATAACAACTCTAACATTTTCTACAGGACCACAGACTTTTCAGTGTATAACTGTTAAGGAAACCCATCAAAAAAGGTTTGTTACTACTCAGGAAGTCCTATTATGCAGGACAAAATTGTCTTCATGAGTATTTACATCAGCAATGACGAGATGGGACTGTTTCAGGTTGTTATAACCATTTTCTAGTGTTTTTTACTATGATAATTGCTGGCTAATTTAATTCAGTTTACTTGCTAATTAATCACAATTGGGTAGTTTTTATAGCTACTGTAGCTTTTAAGCATGTACACTACTAATTAGTTAGTATATACCTTACTTTTAGTGGGATCTGCTGATGTACTTAAGTGGCAATACTTGAATGGTGAATTTATGGAGCAGTCCAACGGTAAGAGTATGCTTTTAAGACTATTTCACAATGTACATCGTTTTTTGTTTTTGTTTTTTAAATAAAGATTTTCTATTTTCATTTTGTTTTCCAAAACACAGGAAAGGACCTAAACTGATTTTTAGCTAATGATGATGACTGAATTATTATTTAGTAACTAAACTGGGCCTGTAGTCACCACAGGTATATTTTTATTTCCACATTGTAGTTAATATATTATATTTATGGATCATATTGTACTAATGTTTAGTTAGTAAGTTTGTTATTTATAGACTGGAAAGATCTGCATATTTATTAACAAAATATTTGGATGATACAGTTACATGATTGTAAATAGATCACAGAGTGCAACATACTCAAAGCCAGAAACATCTGCAAAAGTTTACATACCATGAACAGTGCGTGTTTAATCATACTTTTTAATTTCTTGTATATGAAAGTACATTTTACATGTCAGAAGAAAATGAGAACTGGCTTTTCAAAAGCTTTTTTAAATTTTATTTCACAAGAATTTTAACAATGTGGCGTGAATTGATCTGTCATTGTACATGCCCCTTTACATTACATAGAATTATAAGCATCAGCACTGTGGACTTTCTACATTCTCACTGTAGCTGTTTCACTGCAGTTCTTACAAATACTGCATCTTTTGCAATAAGTAAAATCCCAAACTATAGTCATGTTTACTGAAAAGCCAGCCACATCAGAGATCTTCTCCAATCATCTTTCTCCCAGACTTTAACGGTCAATCAGCATTTACATCGCTTATAATTTAATATGTTATTCCATTTCCGCGAAGACGTCCTCAGTTAGCATTAGTTGCTGCTCAGGTTCCCTTTACGTGTGCTATTTTTATTAGCACTGATACTTGCAGTTAGTGACTGCATCCTTACAGTTGATTGTCTGCATATGAGTTCTTTATGAATTGTCTGTAAATTTGCAAAGTTTTGTAGAAAATACCCTGGGTTAAATTCTCACACTTACAGATCTTATTAGTCAAGTGCCACCGAGAGCCATTACACCAAGTTTGTTCCTGCTAATCCTTATTTTGCTGAAAAGTTGCTGAAAGATCTAAAAATAAAGTGGCAAAGAATTCTCTACTCACACACAAAAAAATATTGAAACATATTATAGAAATGCTGCATTTTATTGTTCATGCATTTATTTTTGCAAACTATATACACACGTTTATATATATATATATATATATATAAAAAAATCATCTTTCACTGTCAAGAAACCAAATACATTCTCATCTTAGCTGAAAGTTATAACCTTATTCCCAACACGCATTTTCCTCTTATTTTTCTTTTGCTATGTGCATTTGTTTACCGATGGAAGTGTTGATCATGGGGTCCTCAGCTTTTATATGATATATCTGAATTTTAATTGTAGAACAGCACAGCAGAGGAAAAAAAAAAAAAGCTGCTGCAATTTTCTTTTAACATTTCCAAGTTGCCGGCTGATAAAAAGAGTAAAAACATATCAAGTTAGGCATAGCAGCACTTCCTGCAGAGTTTGCCATCACAGCATTTGCGGCAATAGATCCCACGCTTTTGTCTTCCACCGCGCAGCATCTGTGTAAAAGACAAGAAACATGAGCACGGTGTTCGTCTTCAGCCTGAAAGCTCAATCTTGTTTATTCTCTGTAGCTCCCTTATGGGCACTTTTGAATTAGCCCAATCATTCATTCACACTTCGCTGCTCACCTTCCACGAGTTCACTGATATCTCTTCTGGTGCTGTAGCTGGATTGTCAGTGTTCATTAGCTCCACTGGCACTTGCTCCTGTTGATAAGTTGTCACGTTTAGAGCAAGAAACATTTTTATACAAAAGAGTTATTAGCATTGTAATAGCTAAGGTTAATTTCTTACTTCAACAACAGGGACAGCAGAGCTCCTCAGAATACACATGCATGTGACCACAATGGCCACTGTAACTGCAGCTATCAATGTCTTCATCTTAAGAGGTTTTAGCTTAAACTTCTTGCGCTTCTTTGATGTTTTGATATCTCTTGTTGTCAGCTCTTTTGAGATCTTCTGATCTGATGACTGTCTGTATAAAATGTGCCAGTATTTATATTCCCTAAGACTTTTGTTGCCTCATAATAGGCAGCATACACGAAATGCTCGGAATGCTGGGAAAAGGGGTGGAAAATTTCCAAAGACTAGTAAATTTGGAATTTCTTCATGCTTTACTCAAGCGTCTGCTCAATCATTAACTTTTTTTCCCTGCCTGTTGTGCCTGTGAAAATAGTGTATTATAATGACTGCTATCAACAATTACTGCAGTTTTTGCAATAACTAAAATTCCCAGTTTCACTGTCTCAAAGCCTTTGGTCCTGTGTGCTTGACTTCAATGTCATGGTCAACAAATGATGAAATATTTTTGATAAAGCAGGAGCTTAACTTACCTTTGAACCTCTATTGAATATCCAATCAGCCACATAATAAAGTGCTACCTTCATTTTTTTTTAATTACACAATACATGTTTTTTAACATGTCTCTGACATTAACAGCATGATGGAAAGCATAAAGTTCACTTTTCCAAGATGAATGAATAAATAAACTACTGATAAACAAAATTGAGAATTTTGGTGGGACAAACTGAATTTTGCATTAAAGTTTAGGATTTGTGATTTAAGATTGGATCCTCAATTTGATAAAAAGCATTATTCTGTATATCTATATATCTGTTTGGCCCTTTATGAATTCACTAGTTTAAAAGTGATCAGTGATACAACAACAAAACTACAGAGGAATATGTTACATGAACTATAAAAGATGGAAACCATAGTTTGTATTTAGAAGTATGGGATTGTGGAAAGTAGCAGTAGGACACAAATAAAAGATATTCAAACGCTTGTTTGTAAACATGATTAAAAATAACAAACTGACAAAAAAAATGTCTTCTTAAAAGTCATACACCGAGTAAAGCAGTGACATTTCTTCTCCTGACATATGGTAGAGTCTGCTGATACAGTATTTACATTCAATTGGGTCACTGTTGCCTCATTGTTGGCAGCATGTAATTGCCTCCAGGAGGGGGCTTGGAAATTGCTGTGAATGGTTATGGGAAATGAGAATTTCTTGATTTTTTTGGCTGTACAGTCTGTGACTGAATCAAATCAAACCACAACTTTTAAATTAAATCATTTCTGTAAGATGGAGCCTAAAAATATGTATCCGTTACAACTCAGCAAGGCCAAGCCAGCATGAGATCAGGTGATCAGTTGCATAGCTGCTTTACACTCTTTTGATGTAGAAATTCCTCAACGAGATGACCTCCCACAGTTTTCTATTTTTTATTACTCCAGTTTTTCATTGCAGGTTCGTATCTCTCAGATGCAATATTAAATAAGCTCAGATTAAGTTAGAATACAACCACAACACTTTGCCTCTTCTCAGAACTCACTGATGACAACTAAAAGCCTAGTGTGTTATATACGCCACCTGTGTGAAAGAAATAAAGAGATCATCTCCATTCATCTTCATTTTTTTAAAATCCTTGTTATATACTTGGAGAAAGCACAAGAGCTGAAATAGCTCATTGTGTTTCTCTTAAACTATTCAGTTACTTATATGTAGCTTTAAAAGTTTCACTGGTTCCTCCTCATGCGTCCATCAAACAATTTAGCATATTCTCAATATCTTATGTTTATGGTACTTCAGTTGTAATTGTTCATGTATTTGTCTACAGAGACTCCTGCAGTCCTTCAAAACCACAACTCCATGCTGTGCAACATGTATGATGTGGTGTGTTAGCCAAATGCTAATTGGTTAACTGGAATGAACTGGAACAAGGAAATGAACGACAGCAGCGAAGACCAAGAATAGGGTATGAAAAGTAAAGACAGTGGCTGCAGTACACACTCGGTTTCACTTCAGTTCCTTGTATGTTATAAATTAATTGTTCTCCATGGCTGGCTAACTTACAACAATGCAAGCATAACCGACACTTATTTTTGAAACTGTCCCCATTTGACAACAGATGCTCTCTGCAGGTAGATGGACAGTCCAAAGCTGCCAGCGGACTGCCAACGTGCTACCACAGCTGAAACATAATTTTCCTTTTAGCGTTGTAAAAAAACTCTGTAATGTAATGTAATCTCATGGAAAGGCAGAGCCCTCCTAATTGCAGACAAATGTTAGGATGGCAGCCACTGCAGCTGCAACCCTGAATGTCTTTATTTTCAGAGCAGTTTTGAGTTCTGCCTGTTTGTTTCAGACAAACAGCTGGTATATTCTGTTAAGTTCATGTTGCGTCATCACTGGCAGAACGTGCATGCTTCCAGGAATGGGGCTTTACCCCCCGAATGACACTGATGCCTTTGACTTTTGGCCATATTTTCTGTTCCACTACATCAAATCAACCTTGACGTTTATTTTCAGTTACCGTGTGTTCACCTGTGACAAAAAGGGCAAAACTCCACGGTAAGGTGACCAGATTGCACGGTTCTGGCACTATACAGTCAATGGAAAGTCCTGCTCCAGAGAAAGGAAAAGTATAATTTTCCCCACTTTTGCATATTACCTACAGATAAATCATAAAAACCACCTTGAGACAGAAGTTTCTATTTAACGTAATTCCTAATTGATCATGAAATTCAGTGGCGCAGTGGGCTTGGTGCCCATCCCAGCTGACGTGGGGTATGAGGTGAAATCAGGTGACCAGTCCATGAAATAGCCAACACTGAGAGACAGACACCTATTCACACATACAGCCAATTTATTGCTGTTGCAGAAGTATTTGGATAGTGACAAAATTATTGTTGTAAATGGCCTGTATTTGTTTAGCGCTTTACTTAGTCCCTAAGGACCCCAAAGCGCTTTACACTACATTCAGTCACCCATTCACACACTGGTGACGGCAAGCTACATTGTAGCCACAGCTGCCCTGGGACGCACTGACAGAGGTGAGGCCAACGGACACTGGTGCCACCAGGCCCTCTGACCAC
>VUQR01034840.1:11763-35541 GCA_015108515.1 Hemichromis elongatus
TAAATTAAAAATGTATATGATACAAAGTGCATTGAATCTCACGTTGAAGGGCTCGATCGCTTCCATTACATGTTGATTTCCAACGAGCATGCCTCGACATCAGTGCTAGTAAATAGAGAGTCATGGCAAATCACCTTCCACCTTGCAAGGAGACGTCTGTAGGATGACAAAGCTAGCCTAAGATATCGCCAGCGTCATTGGAAGAGCAGTGCCAGAGAGCATAACCCACAGCTGTCCCAGTTAACAGATCTCAGTCTCAGTCTCAAATCAATATGCATCCAGTGAAAATTGTTTTTTCCACTTTCCTGTGCACTGCACAGAAGAGAGAAAAAAGAGTAATTTCCTCTCCTCAAGAGATCCTTGCATCTCACCACAAGAAATCCAGACACTCACCTAAGCTCAGACACATTATGGGGTTGTGGCAGCTTCTCATGTGACAGCATCACCTTCAGATTAACAGGAACACACACTAAACAAACCCCCACTCCCCCCACAACCTCCCACCACCCCTTGCTGGCTTATACTGACAGCAGTGTCGGCTAATAAATATTAGCCTTTCCCCAAAAACCAGCACAAAACATTAGTGTGATCACATGTAGCAGCCTGCAGGTCTGTGTTTTCTGTGTGGGTGTGTGGGAGGGATTGCCCTTCCAACAAGATCTGATGTTGTCTTAATTATACAGTTCAGCAGTTGTAGACCTGAATATGCACATGCACAGTCACAGCTGCGTCTTGCATTTGCCACACCTGCTTACAGTCTCTTTCCTTAGACTTTAGCCTGATATTCAAAGCTGCGTGCTGATTTCTTCGTGCAACAAACGTCTGGTTTTTGATGTCTTATTTTTTGCATTGCACTGCTGCTTAACTTCTTTTTATTTCACAGTGAATTTTAGTGGGGTTTATCTGTGGTTTGCAAAAGGACACCGTAAGCTTTTAATAATGTCCGGTCCTTTTCGTGTTTCTGTTCGCCCAAGCATTCACCGTTCATCCCGTCTATTCATTTTGGAACAGGTTTAAATCCTCATAGCTCCCTTGTAACCTCATGATTCTTTTATATCTTGATTTCTCTCTGGTAGCCACCCTAAGGTATCTCATAAAGTGATGTCTACCGCTGAGAGACTGAGTGTGCTAAAAGACCGAGGGAGGCATTATAAGAAATCGGCAGGGAGAGAGACAGAGAGTATATCATATGGCTAATTTAAACAGTCTTTTTAAGATTGTGGCTGCAAATTCAGTCTGAATCTTGCCTTAACATATTCCTTTACAAAGACCTTTTGAGTGTTTAAGAAATAATGGGACAACGCCTAGGTTGAGACTGTAGATAGGAGACTTTCATCTGAATGAAAATGAGGTACACCATTTTATGAGTTTGTCTATTAATATGAGTGAGGGTGTAATATGTTTTATATAGCTTTATTCAAAAGCAAGTTCCACGTAGGTCTTTTTTTGGATTAATTCTGACCGTATTACATTTCATTCATTGCAGTTAGAAAACTATATCTGAGCCCCTGCTAGGGGAGCCAGTCTTCTGCTTCACAAAGCACCACAATAGTTTTCTTCTCTTATCATAACAGCTTTGACTAAGTGCATAGTCATCCTGACTTATTGACTATAACTGAAAGGCAGTCTGACACAAGCTCCAAATATTTCCTGTTTACAGTGATGAGCTCAGTGTCCTGCTGCTTTGGCATCTCCTCATTTTCAGTCTAACAACTCAACTGGTTGAGAACTAATATCGATATTAAATGCGGGTTTGGTACTTTACAAACCCAGACACAAGCAGAGTGCATTAAAACCAATCACAAATAATGGATACACTCAAATTCAAAGACTTTGAGACTTTGAGTGCACTCCAAATGCAAAACAGTTCTTATTGTTTATAACCAGGGAGGGACATTTATAGAATATCATTACTACCAATACTGTTATTGATTCTGCCTATATGTTAGAGTCTTCATCTATTCTCTTATTGATTCCTGATTTGTTTCTTTGTGGAAAATAAGAAGGCCTAAACAGTTTTTCAGCATCAGCACAATTGTTCTATTATCTCTGTGGCTGAAAACATTATAGTAACTGAGTAAAAATAAAAAGGCACGGTATGAGTTTGACATCATTGTTAGTCAATGCACAGCTGTCAGAAAAACAAGGCAGCATTGTTAAAAAATTGATAAGCTGGGAGGCAAAAGATTTAATTATTTCTCAACTGGAACCAGTTCTTCATTCCCATCCTCACTAATGACACTATTATAAACAGAAAATGGATGTCTACCAGCGCTGGTCCTTCATGGCCAAAATCACAATGAGAGTTATTTTTGTCAATAATGAGATTGCGGTTATTTAACTCTCACAGATGGAAAAAAATAGTGGCGTTATCAAACTTTCAAAAAAGAAGAAACTTATCTTATTAATTGAAATTATTTTTTATATGTTTTTCCTTGTGAAGTTGGCTATAAGCACCAAGTCAAGTACCATCTCCTTTGTATTTTCAGGCTGCTCTGTGGATGAAACTGAACTCGGTCGCCGCGTTGAATATTTTGGCAGCGCAGACACTGTGTCCAGTCTCGTCACAACTACACACACTGAATGCTTTTTGCCATCAGAGTAACAATCACCACAAAACACAATACAGCTGTAGCTCACAGCTTGCGTGCTGTCTTTGAGGTTGCTTTTTGAGGGAACCTCTGCGTGATTTTTTTGGGAAAGGCTATTTAATGTACTGAGCCATGTTTCATCTTTATGATGTGAGGCATTGCAGGATATACTTAAAAGTTTCATCACTGCAACTACTACTTTTACATTTGTCCAGCAAGATTGGGAATATGTTGGCTCTAGAGTAAGCTTTCCCCTCATCTATGACTTGGCTGTTCATCATTTTTTTAGGGGCAGTCAAGCTTTTCTGATGTTAAAGTATGAAAAGTGGTGTAAATAATGGAAACAAGAAGTGCTCTGCCGTCTAACAAAGCTTTGCAATGTTGTCAGAGATGCTGTAATACATACTTTATAACATTGATTTGGATCTTGTTGTCACAGCCTTTTTTGCAGGATTGACTAATTGAAAAAAAAAATCATTCATTTTGTGTCTGACGTCTTTTCTGGTTGTTAGTGGCAACAACTAATAATCACTTTTTCTTATTTTTATATATTTTTTACAGAAGTTGCTTGAATGTGTGTCAACCCCTGCTTTGTTCCTCTTTAACCCCGATGATTCACTTAAACACAGAAACACTTTTGTCTAATGTCCAGCAGCCACTGCATGACAGAATTAAATCTGGCCTGCACAATAATTATGAAGCTGCAAGTGTTTCCTTCCGGGAAATAAACATAACCTTGTTACATTTTTCTTCTTTCTTTTTTCTCTTTGATGTGACATACCCGGCGCTGATTAAAAACAAGTGAGGTAGTTGTTGATGCTTTTCGACAAGCAGATATGTAATGGTGGATTTACATTTTACTGATACACTGAACATGCAATTGCAGTGCAATTGCAATCTCTACTCTGACCTTTAAATACTGCTAAATGGTAGGCACAGATAGTTTTCCATTCAGAAGCCTCTGCTACAGTTTCATTTCCAACAGAGAGAAAGCCTAAACCAGATACAAACACACACTACATCACAAGTATTTCAACAATCATGCTATAAAAATAGCTCTGATTTGCTGTGGACATGGGCTCTCTGGGGAATCTTGTTGGGTGTGGTTAGTTGCAAGATGAGGCCTCTGTGGATCAGACTGTTCACATTTGGGATCTGGAGAGTTACGAGAACAGTGCAGTGTAACTAGATGGTCAGTGTTCGCATTTCATTGGTTTTAATGTTGTGGCTGTCTTAGCATCTCCACTGTATAGACTATGAAACTTTATCCAGCTAAAATTAAGCACACGTCAGTCTGATGACTAGCCCTCTAACAATAGACCTGATTGGCACACCAGATGTCAGTGTGAGGAATCCATCTGATAAAAGTAATTTTGAATGAATGCCTGCTGTTTATTGTATAGTTGCAGTGGTTTTTATTGTTCAGTAAACCCTTTCAAGGCAATGTAATGGGTTGGTATATTGTATAGGCCAGTAATTAGATTTTTATAAGGATAATGAGTACTGTTAGTTAAAACATGGACCGCATGACACTCCGCTGGAAAGAAAGATGGAAATGCACAAAAAACAAGACTTGGCTACTAAATTATTTTGGAAATAAGCTTTGATGTGATGTTAAAGGCAGCTGATGCTATCCTGTATTTAAACTGAAAACCGACTTGAACATTAGATGCTGATCAAAAAGCTCTCAGCCATGACTCTTATGCTGGATATTTAATAGTGGATTATGTTGAATTACTGTGCAAACAGCACTTTCAGTCTTTGTGGCTACACTCCTGTGCTAGAGTATTGACAGGATTTTCATATCTAGTTTTGTCTCACATGACTTGCATTACATCTCCAGTCATACCTGTCAATGCTCACTGCATGTGTTTTAGCAAGCACCTAAAGGATGTACTACAGATAAGAAATCACACTCATATCTGTTTAGTCAATATTAGAGACTTACAAATAACCATCTAGATTAGCTTAGCATGGAGCTAGGGAAAATATCCAAAACCAGCTAGCCTGGCTCTGTCTGAGGGTAATAAAAAAGTAAGGGTCAAAATACATAGTATTCATTTTTTGGTCAGTACAAACTGAGGTTTGCTTAATTTTTAGGCATATTGGATGTGTACAACCACCGGTTGCTAGGGCTAAATGTGTGTGTCCCCCGACTGCTTGGCAGGTGTTTCCTGGTGGTTTCTGGGTGTTGTTGGGTGAAATTGTTTTCTTTGGCTGCTGGCACTGCAACAGATGCGCGACCTGTCCAGTGTATAACCCGCCTCTCATCCTGTCCACCCTTGACTCTGAATTAGATAAACAAAAGAGGATAGATGCATGGAAGCTAGCAGACTGTCACAGTTGAGTATAGTTTTCATGTTTGTCTACAAATACTCACTAACTTCTAGCCTAAGGGTATTATAACTTTAAAAAGTTAGATGAAAACCCAAGATGGAGAAGGTTCACCTTCAAAGGAAGAAATGTGGCTCAGCGCTGCAGCCAACATGTTTCAGAAGGTGCAACTTTTACCTTCAAGGCAAAGCTTTTTCATTGGTGGATTGCATTGCGCTTTTCAAAGTTTTACTACAACTTCAAGAGCTTGCCGATGTTTGCAGATTGCTAAAGCCCCTGTCACACAAGTCTACAGTCCACCCCGTAGCAACCGCCTGTTTCTAGAGGCAAATGTGTATTCCCTAACTAGTTGCCGAAAACCTCCTTCTGATAGTCATAGGAGTGATGCACTTATCTACAAACATCGGCAAGCTCTTGAAGCTCTTGAATCACTTTCACAGTGATTGCCATCAACCTCTAGCAAAAAATCTAAAAACTAATTTTTGCCTCATGACCAGTAGCCGACAGATGGCCTGTGTAACCGGGAGCTTATTCGCTTTACTCTACATTGTCACCATGATTGTCACGTGTCCAAAAGTTGTCAGCAGCTACATGTTTTTTGCTGTTGCCCGTTGCTGGCAAAGCTAAATTAGACATAGATAAGATTTTCCACAGTAAAACAGAGATATGCTAAATGTTTCTCTCTGTGTACAATATTTTGCTAAGCTAAGCTAACTTGGTGATTGCAGTTAACTTATATTACTCTTCTCATATGAGTAATATAAGTTAAGCAATTCAGGGAAT
The DNA here is from genome assembly GCA_015108515.1 of Hemichromis elongatus. NCBI lineage: Eukaryota > Metazoa > Chordata > Actinopteri > Cichliformes > Cichlidae > Hemichromis > Hemichromis elongatus. Next base: position 17,472 of record VUQR01034840.1, read on the forward strand.
AGTGTTTCTTGTAATATTGAAAAATTCCTCTGAGATTTACATTGTCTTGCATTTCAATTTTTAATTAATGTGACATTGGGATATTGTCACATGCATGATTAAGGCTGAGTAGACAATTTAATCATCTTTCTGCTTATTCCTGATCTAAAGTTTCACATGGGGCTCGCCAGCACAAAAGACTGGCAACACAAAAATGTTTTACTATCCACTTTGTGAAGCAATCTCTAGTGCTTTAGCCACAAAGTCACAAGTTGTTCTCAGTGGATTACCACTTACTGATGGATGAGAACATCTGAAGAAATCTTTTGAAAAAGTGTCCTCAAGTTTAAACTATGTTTTTGACTCATGGTGCCTGAGGCTTTTCATAAACCACAAGAGGCTCCACTTAGTGCCTCGGTGTTTTAAATTGCAATTATTTTGTGAAAATTACCTTGACATAGACTTAAATGTAAACTGCACAGTGAATCAACAGTAAGATACATTAGCCACTAAAAAAATGTTCATTTATCTGACGGCTTCATGTCTGAATGTGCACCCCCGTAAAATCAGCAGCAGTGGTGGCAATCACGCCGAGTCACACCTGATAACATTAAGTATCCTTTTCAACATAGCGCGTCTGAATGCATGGAGTCACATCCATTATTGAATTGGCTCACACAACACTGTAACTGTGTTTATTCAGAGTGAGAAAGCTGCATGCATTTGTGCACACAGCACAACAGCAGTACTTCATTAATTAGTTATGTGAGATTATCCCTGACATTGAGGCAGGATCGATCAGGATCTCACTGCAAATTACATTATGTACTTCACTTCAGGCAGGTGAACTGTACTTTATAAGCTACATTTGTGTCTGTACAAGTTTGTATGGCTCTGTTCCCATAACCACATACACAATGTCGCTCCTCTAATGATCAAAACAACTATCAGATTACAGCTGCTAATCAAAGAAAACTCTAAAATAATTCATTACATGTTCCTAAGTGTACTTAGTGTCAGATCTTGTTCATACTACTTAATATCGTGTAATACTGGTAACTGCTCAGTGTTCCCTGAGGATTATTAACGTAAAACTGACCCATATGAATGACCGAATGCCTACATTTTAAAATATTAATGAAGCCAGCAATGTTACATATCCCATGTCTGAGAAGGAACAAGTTTAGCCTCAGAAGGACTGAAAGTGATGGTCTGCCATAGACTGTCAGCAACTGTGTGAATTTCAAGTTCCCAGTCAATAGATGAAAAGTAAAGATTTTCCCGATGGGCTCACTGCAGTAAACACAGAGCTCCTGTAGAGAGTTGAACAAGGTTAGAGTTTTGTAGCAGCTCGAGTGTTTGGCAGTGAGTCACAACTGCTAACATGCTCTTTTTTAATTCCTTTATTCTCTCCATTATCGCCACACTTCCCTCACTGTGGATCCAGGGCTGCTGCTTCGACTGTCTTTGAAGATGACGACCATGACAAAACAAGGTCTAAGTTGTTATGACAGTGGAAATCCTCCGCTCTTATTTAACTGTTGGCACCAGTGCCTGAAGGCCAGGGTGTGCAAGAAAACCCAAAGTTTACAGTCCTGATACGCCACCTTTGTTCCACCCCAAATCGAATGCTGAGGCGAGAACACACCGGCTTTAAAGATGAGCACTTTACAGAAAGAAGCACTATAAAATAGGCAGCATTTGAGTTACTCCTGGTCACTGTTTTGAGTGGTCTGCTATCACATCATGAACCACAATACAATCTTTTAATGATATGTACGCCTAATGAGGTTTTCGAGCTGAAGGACTCCAAAATGTACCCCTTGCTGCTTATTTTTATTCAGTATATGTTACAGCTATAAAAGCCCATTTAAGACAACATCAGATGCAATGCATTTAAAATATAGACTATTTTATTATAAATGAAAAGGTCAGAAAAACAATGTTAGGTCCCTTTGTTTCCCTAAGTTTGTACCCAGAAATACCACGTTTCTCTTAATGATGTTCGCCATTCTTCTTTCAATCATCCCAGAAGGCTGCTGTGGTTATATTCTTACAGTTTCTGCATGTTAACAAAAGAAAAAAATAGCCTGTAACCCTTTGTATTTACTTCCTACAGAGTGTAATGACATTTCATTTCAGTGTTCTCGTTTATGCAGTAGATGGCCTTGCATTCATGAGTAACATGTGTGTGTGCAAATGTGTGCTTATAAGAATAAGCGCGTTAAATGGACTCAAGGATTTTATTTGTCACAGACACAGTGGATATGATATGTGTGCTTCAGTGCAGTTTGATATTTGATCCTACAACCAACCTGAAAAGGATTTTTAAAATGTATGACTTTAAAAGTGGAAAATATACATAAAGTGTGTAAAACTCAGTCTTGACCTTGCAAAGGGTAATTGAGAGAATAACTGAGAAGCTTCATGTATTTTTTTTAGTACTAAAGCCTTTTCTATCCCTAGACATTACAGAAATATTTCCACGCCCAGTTGGCTCTCAGTTTAAACAATAGTCTCTTTGTTAAATTGGTTATACTCCTAACTAAGGACACAGATCTAATTTACACTTTGTTTTGTGTCCTCTTTACCTCACTGTCAGGCCACCTCCATCAGACTCAGGACCTAAAGCAGGCGGCCAGATTGGTCATGGGACAGGTGACAGGTTGGCTTCCCATGACACCCCACAGCATGCTGCGCCTCATGGAGAGCAGGGCCAGGGCCATGTGGCCAGGAAGAGTCTGCAGGTGGACGTCGGTAGTAGCAGAACTGGGAGGTCCCCTTCTGCGTCCCCAGACCGAGGCAGTGTCCCCACCTCCCCTTACTCTGTGCCTCAAATAGCACCCATGCCCAGCAGCAAACTGTGCCCCGTCTGCAAAACCACCGACTTGATGGGCACTGGGGATGACAAGCCGAACATCAACACCTGCACGCAGTGCCGCTCCATGGTGTGCAACCAGTGTGGCTTCAACCCAAACCCTCACTTAACAGAGGTAGGTGGCTCTGCTTCACCAAGATATTTTTATTTTCAAGGATTGTTCTCTGTTTTCTTTCTGGTCTGCTGTAGTTTACTAAACCACTGTGCCACATAGTAAAGGTGAATTCATCTGATTCCCCGTTACTGTCAGTGAGGGAGTTCCAAACGTAGTGAGCATCTGCCATGGTGCATTCACATGGAAACAAAAACATCTCAAATACTGCTAAAAAGGTTTAAAAAATGAAACCGTGTAATCGACTGCACAAACATATTTGGAATGAATTCAGGCATACAGCACTGCAGACTGCCTCAGACCTAAAGAGAATAAAAGGAAGACGTTGACTCTATAATGTTGACAAACGGAGCACAAGATTTTCCTCGTAATTTTGATCTGCTTTAAAATAGGAGCAGGTCTTAATACTATCAGGTTTTGTTTGTTGTAACATGATTATAATATTTTCATAATCAGTCCATTATGTGTACTGCGAGTCTAAAGTCTGTCAGTATGCACTTACCTGAGACTTTTTGAGGTACACCTTGAGTACAGTTTGGTCTTCTGCTGCTGTAGCCTATCTGCTTCAAGGTTCAACATGTTGTGGGTTCAAAAATGCTCTACTGCGCTTGGTTGTAATGAGTTGTTGTTTGAGTTAGTGTTTCCTTCCTTCCATTCTTCTCTGACCTATGGTATCAACAAGGCACCTTTGTCTAGGCAACTGTCACTCACTAGATATTTTCTCTCTTTTGGACCATTTTCTGTAAACCCTAGTGATGGTTGTTTGACACTAGATCACCAGTTTCCGAAACAGTCACATACCAGACCGCGTCTTGACTACATGCCTAAACACGATTGGTTGCTGCCATGTGATTGACTCTTTATGAGGTGTACCTAACAAAGTGGCTAGTGAGTGTACAAACTGACTCACTCATTGCTGTAGTGGAGGCCAGTCAGTGGTGTCCTTTGCTCCTACAGGTTATCAGTAATTTTACTCAGTACCTGCCCGCTTTGCATCACCAACAGCTATTTCACCAGCTGTCGGTGATGCAAAGCTGCCGCGCTGCCAGTCTTTTCCTGTACACCCCTTGTAACGTCATAGTGGTGTTTGCATTGTTTTTTTAAAGTGGGTGATTCAGGTGCTACAATTTGGTTTAATTTGTCTTTTGAATGTCATTTCTCATTGACATTTATGAGTAATACTGTTGATGACTATTGTTATCAAGTTGGCTCTGACTGATTCGTGGGTTGAATTGCACCAGGAGTCAAGATGTGAATTAGATGCATGCTGTTTGAGAGCTGTGAACTTCTGCTTTACCCATGATTTCTCTCGATAGGTGAAGTATTTAATAGTCTGTTAGGCTCAAAATCTTTCACCTGCAAAGACCTGGTTGCATGCGCTTTTCTAAGGTGCATAGTAATATATTACTCACCCCCTACTAGCCATAATAAATCACAGGCTCTTACCTCTAGAGCAAACTCTGTTGTTTATTCAGCTAATGCATCTTTACATAACACTTATGTGAAGTATATTATGCCTGTATATCATACAGCCATCCTTTCTGACAACCGCATCCTAATCATGCCCAGAGCCTCTTACAAAAATCTAAACAGATTCTTATATCATCACCAAAAAAGGAGCACAACACATTACCCCATCATTCGCAATCATTCATATGCATCTAAACACTCATCACTGTTAACAGGTAGCTAAGAAAGCCTATTGCCTTCATCTGAAAATAAATCACTTGCCTAATTTGAATTAGGCCATGCTTCACTGTAACTGTGAGTCAAGTGTGGCTGTGTCATCTGTCACAAAGTTTCAAATCAACTTCACTGAGTCATGTTGCAAATTGGAGCCAAGATGCAATGTCAGTTATGCTGGCCTACAGGCTATCAGAGCGACCGTTGGCTGAGTAAATAGGAGGACGTAGAATATAATGTTTAGGTTTTTGAACGATAAATGTGTGCATGTAAATGTACTGCCCAACGGGTGTGTGTAAGCTTGAGGACACGTATGCATCGGATGCGTAAGAGAGGACACTGCAAAAGTTAGAAGAAGAAAGCAGTGGGAAATGAAAAGATGAGAAAGAAAAAAGCATGAACCAAAGTGGAGACAGACAGTAAAGAATAGATCATGGCAGGGAAGAGAACAGCGGAGGTGGGTGCTTTTCAGCTCAGGCTTGGTGTGCTTGTCAGATCCTGACAGAGAGAGAGAGAGAGAGAGAGAGAGAGAGAGAGAGAGAGAGAAACAGGGAGGGAAAATGTCCAGCTTCTGGAGACCTGAAGATTTACCCCCTTAACCTACTTAGCATGGATTTGGCTTCAGCCTCACTGCAGCATATCTAAAACAGCCTTATCACTCATCAGGGAAAGTGATGACAGCCAAGGTGATGATAATGCAGAAGATGATGATGACAGGAATTACAATTACAGTGATGGAAACTGGCCCAGAGAAAGGATAGCCATGGCAAGGAAGTGTCGAAATCCACTCATAGATTCTCTTAATTCCTAATAGTTAACTATTTATATATAAAGATACATCCTAGAAATAGTCTGTCCTGTGTAATAACAAGATTTTCTAAGATTATAATCTTGTATTTATTTGTGCATTTGGTGTTTTGTGTGAAAAATTACCTGAAGAATTTTCTCATTCGTTGTAGTTTCAGGATTAGTCCTGTAATGACAACACACTGTTAGTCATGGATCACTTCTTGTGCAAGAGACGTGTGTCTGCAAACACCCATTGAAGTCCCCCAGATTATCAGGATAATATGAGCAAAAATCCGTCATTGAAGAGGATTTCCCATTAAATCACAGAAAGATGGCAGTGCCGATTAAAGTCTTGATAGCTGTGGATGATTTCATGTTTGGATTTTTGAGCACAGACTCTCAAATAGCGGGCCCAGCCTAGATTTTCTTTTAAGGAGCCACATTATCTTGTAAAGAGAATCTCTCTTTACTCTTTGAGGGGTGAAGATAATTGTTGCAGTGCACGTCAGAGCTGTGTTAAACTACGTCTAGATGGTAATGCAATTTGGATGTAAACAGCGAGCAACAAATGGATGTCACAGCCCGTATCTGTTACGTGGCTGTCAGTCAAGCTGAGGAGACAAGATTTATTTAGACGTGCTGGCTACGATTTCAGACGTGCCAGCAATCATGCACGTGAACTAGGACGTACATGTGATGTGACGTAGATAGCACTGAAATAAGAAAACGAGAAAGCCAGAAAGGCAAGAAATGAGACAGTCTAAAGGCAGACAGAACAACAAAGAACAAGAGCAGTGAGAGAGATAGTGAGAATACCACAGACATTCTCCCCTGACAGTGTTCTCCCACCACCATACAGGGGAACATCTGCTTCATAATTGGTCCAATTTCTATTTATAGACCCTACCCTCCTTCTGTCTGCAACGGTGGCCCGGTCCCGAGAAGCCACAGCTGAAAGAAGGAGGGAGAGGGAGAGAGACACATAGCTGGTTGAAAAAGCTGTGCGGTAGCAGGAAGAGACAGAACGGGAAGAAAAAAAGCATCATCATAAATTAACCATAATAGCCAGAGTGTTCATACTGACACTGCCTATCTCTGCATAAATTCAGCATAAGGAGAAAAAAACCCCAACAACAACAACAAAATGCAGCAACAAATCAGGAAACAATGCTAAGATGCTTTTGAAAACAAAGTTTTTCTTCATACACTTTGGTGCGCTTCTTCATGATGAAGACATCTGCAGTCCCAACACACTCTTGGGATGGAGCTGAAACGTTCTTTAAACAAATCATGAAACAATGACTCTTTAAAGTCTTTGTTTGACAAATGCCTTGGAGGTTCTTCTCTTTCTTTTTTTTAATCAACAATCCCACGAGCTGAAAGAGCAGTTTTAACAAATGCTCCCACACAGAAGCACTTTATCTCCTCATTCGAGTTTAAAATATAGCAAGTAGGTGGCCACAGTTTACAGTTGCAGTAGATAGATTTAGCAACCAAACCAAAAGCAGTATTATCGATTTGGACTCCAGGGTAAAATGCTTCCAATCAAGATCAGACAACAACGCTTTAGTAATCAGATAAAACAGGCAGACATTTTCAGTAAAAAGAAGAGCAACCCACTGTACTACACTTGTACACCAAACAGCAGACAGACAATGTTAAAAACTGGCCTTGTACAAACTGTGTACTGAAAATACACACAGACTAGATATAAAAGTAATGTCACTGTTAGCTATTGAAGGCCCACTTTCAAGCTTCAAACTGTGGATTTTTGCCATCTTGGTTTTGAAACTGGACACGATAAGGGAGGGACAGACCTGACTCAAAAACTGAGGTTCACTTCATAATCATTGGCTCGTCATATGTCTGACAAAAGAAAAAAATAAACATCCCACTCCAAGGCATGCTAAATTCAATTACCCTTGAAACTCGAAACTGAGACCACAGACTCATCAGGAGAGCATACACTGGGTGCACAGCTGGACGTCTTTTGTTCACAAGCTTACAGTTAAACACTACATTTCTCAGTCAGACACGGGACTGTTCAAATCGACTTTAATGCTCTAAAGTTCTAATCCCAAGGCTGAAAATCAATTTTCTCAAGCGACATCAACCGGGGAGAGCAAGCTGTCCATAGTGTCATGAGTAAACATTTTGTAATTTTCAAGTGTGCTTGAAGGCAGCCTTGTGTGTTCTGAGTGTTTCAGGTATAGTATTGATCCCAGTTTGACCTTAAACTTGCGATTACTTCTAAACTTTTAGAAAGTGTTTCTCAGTGTTTCTCAAACTGAGCTCGAGTTTTTAGTTGAGCTAAAAGGAATAAAGGAAGGAGTCTATCTGCATATGTTTGACTGTTTATATTTCTTAATTAGAGTTCAACCAGTCTGCTTCCTGTTTCGAAGGTGAATTTGTCATGTGGTGTAGAGCGACTCAAAGGTCTTCTGGACTTCTGAGCAAACTGATGATAAATCCAGAAACAGAAGAAATACGGTCCAAAACATCCAAAAGAATGACCCAGTGGCCACACACACCCACACACATGTAACAAAAACAAGAGGATTATATATTTAGTCGCAGTAACACAAACACACAGGTGTACTGTCTCTCTCACACGCATGGCAGGTGCACAGTATGATGCTACAAAGACCTGAGGCCAGCTAATTGAGGAAAGTGGATACAGGAGGGTGACGAGACACAGCTGAAACTAATTAAAACAACACAAGGAAGTAACTACAAGGCACAAGAGACAAATGACTAGCAAAGTAAAAGAGGAATGAGTAACATAAACACAGAATATAAAGCACTTCACAAAAGAGGACTAATAAGATATAGAAAACAAACTGTAACAAATACTCGAAAGCTAATTAAGACTGAGAAAACAAGAAAACACCTGGAACAAAGAAAGAGTAAGAAATAAAAGGGAAATCAAACCAACTGCAACTGAAACACAAGAGCACAAGAGCTGAATGCTAAGGAACAACAAAATTATAAATTATAAACAACAAACAAACATACAAGGAATCAAACTGAAAGAACTGCTGGAGAAGAAAGGAAGTGTAGTGTTATATATGATTTTTTTCATTTTTCATTTTTTGTTGCTAGAAATTGTGGGGATGCGCAGCAAAGTTGTTAATTTGACCCATGACTGAGGCAAACCCTATTGGGACAAAAGTATTGAGCCACACCCCTTAATCTTTGAATTCAGCTGTTTACTGTGCCATTGCCATTGGTGTGTAAAAACAAAGAACTGACTGGCCATGAAGTCTGTCTCTACAAACATTTGGAAAACAATGGGCCATTCTAGAGAGCTCACCATATTCAAGCATGATATTGTAATATGATGCCACCGTTGAAACAAATTGCTTCACAATTATTTTTTACCTCGTCGATATTTCACAGCCAGCTGTGAGTGGTGTTATTGCAAAGTGGAAGCGTTCAGGAACCACAGCAACTCAGCCCAAGTGTTTACAGAACGGGGTTGCTGAGTGTTGAGGCTCATAGTGCGTAAAAGTCACCAACAATCTGCTGACTACAGCTAACTACAGGACTCCAAACCTCCTCTGGCATTAACATCAGCACAAAAACTGCGCCGGCAGCTTCTGGCCATTGGTGTAAGGTGTAGTACTTTACAATATAGTGCATGTTTGTTTTTGGAATGTTCATTGACTTGACTTCATTGTTGTTATTTATTCCCACCCATTTGTGCACAGGAAACAAATAAGTCTATATTATAAAACACAAGTGATCTGTTTTAAAGATTTTAGGTCTTTTTAGATTTTCATCACATTAGCACTTAGTGCTTAGTGAGATGACATTTGCCATCAGCAGGTGCTATTTTGTCAAATAAACAGTCAACAAGGCTGACACAAGCAATGGGATTGGCTGATATATTGGTGCATTGCAGAAAAATTATTTTACTCTGTATGTTGCTGTATGTTTTCAGGGACATTATCAGTGGGCATTCATAGTTCTCAAAGTATATTTTTAGCTGATTATTCTGCAGCGCCTGCCTAATTTGGCAGTTCTGCTTTACGCACTCACTTGGGGTGTTTTTCATTTAATACCATGCTTATTTGTGTTCTCTTGATAAAACAGTAATGTTATATATATGTCTGTGCTAACTCTGCTCCACTGGCTTATAATCACAGTACACATACACACATTTACACACAAATATAGAGAAAACCGCAAAGCAAAGTTAGCCTACACATTAAATACAATCTAGATTTTGTCAAATATCGATATGAATAATTTGACGCTACCGGAATCAGCAGTTTATTTGCCGACACGCCTCATTCCTCGGTCAACAAAGGAATTCATCACTCAGTCACACTGCAAGCCGCAGTTGGCCTTTCCAAATGGCCACATTTTGAGTGGGCACTGTATTTGTTATATAAATGTAAATACAGTGATGTGGTCATATCAGTGAAGGATAAGTCCATTATACCCCAGAGGAGGCAGAGGACGGTCCCTAATTCCCTCAAATTAATTCAGATATTTAGCGTTAGACTTTTCTAATCCCCCTCTAACTCTGGATGATGTGGCACAAGAGATTCAGTGACATTCAGATCTGGCAAAGTGGAACACAATGAGAATGTTTCATGAATCTCTATTAAAGTTTCATTTTAGTGAAAGGCAGCATTGCTTCTGTCTGACATGGGTGAGCTGTGAAGAATTTAATGTAGGAAATCAGGATGCAATTTTGTTCGATTTAAAACATTAGATAAATCATGGATGAAAATACAATTTAGGGGAATCTCTTCAAGATTTGGGTTTTTTATGGTTTCTTTGAAATAATTAAGTAAATGTGATCTTTTTTCTCTCGATCCTTCTAAATTATTCTTTCCTTGAAGCTGTTGATCTTTGTGTGTGTCTCGTTCTCTTTTGATGAGAGATTAATTTTCTTCAGTTGCAAGAGGCTAAATAACATCAGAGCATAAAAAAAAAAAGTCCTGAAATGAATTAATTTCTGAGTCTACCTTCTAGTCAACAAATGTTTTTCCAGGTTTTTCAACAAAAACATTGGCTGTGCATCTCTTTTTTGTGACACCCTAACCTACATGATGCAATACACACACTTACGCAGTATTCAAATAACAATTTAGCCAGTATGATATGCACAGTCAGCTGTTTAGGTGTTTGGACCATGACACACATTTTGTAGTTTGTCCTCTGCACACAACCACTGTGTTTCTTAAATTAAATATTCAATATTTGAAGTGCAGACTTTCAGCCTTGATTCTAGGTTTTTAAGAAAAGTGTTGTATAAACTGTTTGATAAATGATTGAAGAGGAGTTTCGTGACCCCATAAGAGCTGTTTCTTCATTATTCTACGACAAATTAAACAGATGAAAGATTTGTGGGGGTTTTTCAAGTGTTGAATCTACACTTTGTAGATGTTCACTGGAGCTCTTGAAACAGAGATTTTGATGCAAGTGAAGGAGGCTGACAATCTGAAATAAACCTGTCAGAGAGGTTAGGTAGTTTGGGAGTGTCCATCTGTTTGCTTATCCATTTTGGGGTCGTGGGAGGAAGCTGGAGCCTGTCCTAGCTACCATAGGCTACCACAGGGTACACCCTGGACAGGTTACCAGGTGTGTCACAGGGTTAACACACAGAGGGTGACAACCATTCACACTCACATTTGGACCTAAAGGCTATTTTCAATTCAATACAGTTTTAGTTATAAAACCGCAAATCAAACCAAAACACCTGAATCTATATATTAACAGCCACGAAACTAAAGTGAATGGTTTCAGAATTCTGCCTCTGGTTAAGAAAAAACAACTTCACAGCATCTAAACAAGTCAAGAACACCCTTGAGAAGTTGGCGTATTATTGTCAAAGTTTACAGTTAAGAGGCACCCTCATGAGTGGAAGTACAGAGGGTTTACAACAAAGGGCCAAATCAGTGGTTACAACCAGCTATTTGATAACAAGAATGACAAATTAGGCTTTAAATATATAAAAGAGCCTGCATAGTTTGGGAAAAAATTATATGCACAGGTTAACTTGTACCAGAATGATGGGAAGAGAAAATGATGCAATGTTATGGTGTGGGGATGTCAGTATTTAATGATGATATAGATGCAGTGGAGTACAGAGCTATACTCTTTGCTCAGCTTAAACCAAATGCTGCAAATCTGATTGGGCGGTGCTTTACAGTGCAAATGGATAGTGACCCAAAGCATACCGCAAAAGTAACCCAAGCGTTTCTCAAGAAAAAGAAATGGGATATTCTTCGATGGCCGAGTCAGTCACCTGATCTCAACCCAATTAAGACGTAGCAGAGTGTCTCAAGGGACGAAATGGCATTTGGATACTATGTTATTTTGTCCAGTTACTTTCGAGCCTCTGAAAATGTTAAACTCCTTGAATTAAAACGTAAAGTCTGCACTTCAGTCACATTTTCATTATTTGATTTAAAATTCCCTGTGGCGGTGTGCACAGGCTAAATGACAACACAATGTGTCATTGTCCAAAAATGGTGCTAACTGCACACATGACAAGCATACACCATTATATAGAGAACAGGAATCAGAAGGTGTGATAGTGTAAGTCTTTCCAAACAGTTATGTTACACTGATAGTTTTAAATAGATTATTTTAAAAAATTTAAACATTTTAACATACAATGTTTCAAGTAATTGTCCTTCCTTTGCAAACTTGTTATCCCATTTACTCCAAATCATTTTATAAGAAAGTGGGACAACAAACTTCTTAGTGAACACATATGTTCGAATAACTAATATTGTCCTTGATAACTAACTAATAACTAATAACAACTAATTATTCTGTAAAACCCATGTCAGGGTTTGGGGTGGGTGTTTTTCTACACTGTGCTTTTGGATGTAATCATAGGCTGGTTTTAAGTGGACAAACAGTGGGAACTAGGTCAGGAATCCAGCTGAGACACTTCATGCTGAATTTTGCATATACCAAAATATTTTGCAACGAGAACTGCCAGACACTAAATCTGGGACACTGTTTTAATTATTACAGCATAACTCACTGCAGTTAAAGTCCATCTTACAGTAGTCTTCTCATCTGTTTTGTATGGAAAAATCACACAGGAATCTGTAGTCAGTTTTCCTAATAGTGTCCGTATTAGTGCTGGACACACAGAAAGATCACTTTCAGCAATTTGGTATTGTCTTTGACTCTGTGTTGCAAACAATGACTCTTTTTAGGCCTTCTACTGATTATTTAATCTGCCATTGGACTGTTAGTGCACATTTTTTGCATTGCCTGTTGGACCACAGAAACTTTTCCCTCAGAGCAAATTTTCTGGCTGTGTGTGAAACATCCAGACAGGAACAATTGAAATTGAGTAACAATAATGACACTTGATGTACTGTGAACTAGATCTCTCTGTGGCAAAATCTCAAAGGAACTGACTATTAAAAGTTTCATAAAGGTAGCAAAAAATCTTTTGCAAGGGAATGGTATCGCATCGCAGTGCACAATCGTTCATCATATCATGCCGATTTCCTCTACTGTACATAACGATTTAATGTTATGCACTCTGCACTACTTTCCTGCATAGTTATTAATACCATGACTCCCTGCTGTGCCTAACACTGCACCACTATACCTAGTGAGAGAAGGTGAATAGTATGCATGAAAAGAAATTTAACAGCGATTCCCCAACAATGACTCAGGATTTTCATTAGCCTTGTTTCCCTGCTTGGTTCAAGAGTAAAACAGATGTGCTTTATTGAGACTGTTGTCTCGTAGTTGTTTGTAGAACTGCTTGTGTTTGAGTTTAGCAGAAGCTGGGAGACAAATTGACAGAGAGAAAGGGGGAGTGAGGCATAGGGAGGAATTTCAATGTCTTTGGCCCAATTTGCAAGGAATTGATAAACCACTGCATTCCAAGTGTCCCGATCCTCAAACTGCAGTGCTCAGCTGCTGTACATACTGCATGGTGATACCGCATTGTGATCTCTGAGACAAAGCTGCTTTCTTCATCTGCATCTCTGTCAGCTGAAGTTTGGATGTGTCTGAGCGCGTTCATTATCCAGCTTTCCCGGGGAATGATGGACGGCATGATGTCTCACACCTGTCAACAAAGGCACGAAGAAGAAAAACAGGGAAACTTTGTGCACCTGTGTGATGTATGCAGTGTTACATCTTCTAACGTCTGTATATGTGTCAGACTCCAACACAGCAGAAGACAGAAGCATGCACTCGTAAATGAGAGGTAGACACTCTCAGCATAGTTCTTTGTTACGCGACTATTTTGGTACAAACATTTACCTGGCAGTGTGGCAGTTAGCTTTCTGAAACTTAACCTTATTTGAAACTAGCTGGGTATGAATTTCTGGCCTTGAAGAGAGTCGTCATAAACACACAGATGATGATGGAGATGGAAGAAGAAAATTAGACGGAGTGATGGGATGTGAGAGATGCAGATAACAAGGAGAAATGACGATGAGTGCAGGAGAAAAAGATGGAGGACTGCAAAGGAGAACTGATAGAGAGGCAGGGCAGTAGGCAGAGTGTGCAGTGTGCTTGTGTTTTTTTTTTTTGCTGATACAGATCAGATTTCATAAAGATCCACATGATTGCCTCATAACAAGGGGGACGCAGAAAGGAATGAGATGGAGAGATGAGGCGGAGGCAAGCAGAGACATGAAGAAATTGATAAATAGCTGCTTGCCCTTCGCGCAGCTGCTTTCTTAGTTTTTTCCTGAGTGTTTTTTTCTCCCCTTGGTGAGCTTTATATGATTATCCTGTGTGTCAGAAAAAAAATATCAAGGACAACAATTTTCATAGAAATAGGAGTTTCTACACGAGTCTCTTATTAGATAAACTGTCCAGTGTTAGATGGTGCTGTGTTGGCTTTTTTTTTTCACCCTAACCCCAGGATTCACCTCTGCACCCGGCTTCTCAGTTTCCCTGATTGACAGTGAAAACCATGGCCTGATTGGTCCTTATACCAGGAACTGGCAGTGAGCCAGGCAGTAGGCTAAGGTGCCGCTGAGCCTGTGACTTACTCTGTCTACACAGACTTACTGAATGACTGACTGATCGAATGACTGACTTAAGAGATAAAGCAATACTGTAAAGCAGGTGAAGCGGTTGCTAAACATTTAAAACCAGTTAACAGTCAAATTTTGATCTATTGCAACAGATTCATTGAATATATTGTTGTAATAAGAATAAGAAAATATATAATTAAAAACTGCATTACCTTGTTATTAAGAAATGACTATTAAGCAGACTGAAAATGTAGTCTATTACTGCCCCATCTGGTTGAAAATGTCAAGCCCATACCTCCTACAATGACCAGAACAGATAGGTGTGGCTGTCTGTGGTCAGAAAGCATCAGTAGGGATTGAATGACGAGCTAAAGTTCTTCCCGATGACTAAAGCAGTGCTGTAAAGTGATGTTAACAATCTCACAGTCGTGCTTCTCATAATATGTGTGGTAGTTTTTTGATGAGTGTTTCATCTGTGAACTGATGAATAGATTTTTAATTTCCTTCACTTTAAACACAGCCTGAAAGCTTCTCTTTGCATAATCAGAATTTGATCCAGAAAGGCAGATAAAAAACTAGACTGTGTAGAAGAGTTGGATCAGAATAGGATTTTATGGCATTTATTTGCACATAGAGCCTGCAGGAAACCAGCCAGGAGGAAGTGTCTAATACACGTGATCTCCCCGATTGGTTGATTTTTTTTCTCCACCCAGAGGAAGCAGCTGCCTGTTAGCAAGTGCTACAGCTACAGAAAATGCTGTCTAGCTCAGCACTACAGTACTTCTGCCTAGATCAGGATAGTTACTGTCGGTGTTATATTGCACCTGTAATCATACCTAATGGTGAGTTCATTGTGTGCTGAATATGACAAACTCAGTTCTACATCATTTAAACTAGAATTCTGACCACTGGAGGCAAAAAAAAATTGCCTGCGTTGAGAGATGTGAATCGTATCACTACCCATATCTCAATTTTTGCAGCAGTTCAAATAGTGAATAATTATAACTGAATAATGAAGTGCAATGAAATGAGTGCAGCCTGATCAGGCTTCAGCCAAACTGGATGTTATGAGTGGGTTTAAGTTAGAGAGCTTCTTCTACAACCAGAAATCACAGCATAATAGTGAGTCACTGCTTTACAATATGTGGGGCAATACTACAGTTGAGGTCCAGTGACTCATAGCTAAATTATGACTAAATTATGTCTTTCTTCCTCCCGTTCATCTAGTAATATGATACAATTTTGCTTAATTTTGATTTAATATTTGCAGGCAGATATCAGACGGCCTTAGAAATGCATTAATAAATACAAGACCTGTATAAATCAGCATGAAATCTTTGCATTTACTGCATTTATCATATGGTGATATTAGCATATGTTAAAAAGCAAACTTGTAGAGTCATTGTTGTTAAATATTTCAGCAGTATACTTCACAAACTAGTTTGCAAGTTAACACCCTGTCTAGTGTATCATATTTGATACATGAGTTTTTGAGACTTCATGATCAACATTAATTGCTGTAATATGCTGTAAATAAATTGCACAATACATGTTTAAGCAATAAATTGGAAAAAATATGTCAGATGTTGCAAAGTTGATTAAAATGAAAACTAATGTTTGCAAATGGATATTTATTTATTTTCTTTATTTGTCAGAAGGTTCAATAAACACTCCAGTCTAAAAAACTCCTCTTGAATCCACACTGAGGTCTGCTCAGCAGTGATGTGTGTGCTCTCTCACATGTAGTGCTGATTGTATTGTAAATTATGGAATAATGGATCAGGAACATCTCTGCTGAAAAACTGTTAGTTAAAAACATTTTCAGACTGCCCAAAGCAGGCCTTTTTGTGCATTATGCTTTTAAAGAAATTCTTAGAGTGCAAATAATTCTCAGGTGAAGTTCAACTAAGATCTTTATAAAATCGAGATTCACAGCCTGAAAGGCAATTTTTGACCCTAAGCTCTAAGAAAGACCCCAGTCCAGCCCTCCCAGTTTGTTCTTTGAGGCCCAGACCTCCAAGCGATCCCCAACCCTCAGACAACCTTTCAGTGCCTTCATTTATAATTCATTAAGGTATTATGCAATGACCACGAATCCAAGACAGTTACAATAGTGTGGCAGCTGTCAGAGCACCAGGATGCCAATTACAGTCTATGGCCTTGTGCCATCACTAGCGCCTCTTTCTGGCTTTCACCTTTTAGTGTGCGTGTATGAAGCAGTAAGTGAACAAGAAATGAAAACAAGAGGCAAAGAGATCAGCAGGACAAACGCGAGGAGATTGGAGGAATGATTTTAATGAGGAATGCTCCAAGTTATGTAATGCAAATAGGAAATCATGAGAAAGCAGAAAGGAAAGAGACTCCCAGAAAAGACAGAGGAAGGGAAGATTATAAAATCAGGGCCAGCAGTGATTTACTGAGGATTTCCAGAGTTCATCTCATTTGTCAGATTTATTTCACACACATTTTGTTTATGGGTAAGTGATGGGTAGCAATAAATGCCTATGCGGAGGCATGGGGATACTTAAATCCTTCCTCAATGAGATATTTTACACCATTCACAATTATTCTGTGGTTGAATCATTTTCCACACACAATCTTTCCCATTCAGAGCAGGCTGGAGGCTACCCCAGCACGCACTGGATAAAGGACTGCACCCAGTCTGTCACATAAACAGATCAACGCACTTTTTCACATTCACACCCATACAAGCAGTCTTCAGTTTTTAGTTCATTTTACTTGGATATCTTTAGAGAGTGAAGAGAAATTGGATTAGTGGAGTTCAGGCTTTGCTAAATCAGAGTGGATCACATGAAAACACAGTAACCCACACCCAGTCCTTGCTTTTATAGTTTCTGGTGGTCTCTTTGTAACAAAGCTAATGGTAATTTTTGCCACACTGCTAGTGATTTATACATCAGTGGAAAATCTATAATGTAACGAACTGCCTCTCTGCAAACCCCTCTGAACCTTGCACCTTATCGTAGGCTGTAACCTGACGTGCGTCTCCCTAAAAATGTAAATACACATCAGATTGGCACAGCATGGATTCATCTTGTGCACTTTAGACTACTTTTTCACAGCAGTTTTTGAATGTATCAGTGAGAGAATAACAGCCATTGTCTCAGTATAAGGAATAACATCAATATAAAGACACACATAAGTTAGTAATTCCTCCAGAGAGTAATGAAACTATCGGAATGGATGTGAGGGAGTCTACAAAGAAGTGGAAAAACTTGAATCAACCATGATAAAGATTGGGGACACAGGAGGGAAAAAGTTTCAGCATTTTATTGATTTCTATCAGTCAGCATTGGGTATAAAACACTGGACGCAAGCCACACATAAACAAAAACATGACAACGACATTGGCCACTTGTACAGGTTATATCATAGGCCAGGGGTGGTCAACTCCAGGCCTCAAGAGCCAGTGTCCTGCAGGTTTTAGATGTGTCCTTGATCCAACACAGCTGATTTAAATGACTAAATGACCTCCTCAACATTTACTGAAGTTCTCCAGAGGCCTGGTAATGAACTAATCATTTGATTCAGGTGTGTTGACCCAGGGTGAGATCTAAAACCTGCAAGACACTGGCTCTTGAGGCCTGGAGGTGGCCACCCCTGTCGTAGGCACTAGACCAGGGG